>JAQGBY010003092.1:0-20403 GCA_034698785.1 Mycogona germanica
CAACTTAATTTTAATTAGTGATTTTTGTAGCTGATTTCCTTGTTATCGTGTCCAGCGTTACATCATCTTTCTGATATCAAGTTAATGTTAATCGATTTTCGGATCATTCACGGTTTTGGTAGTTCAAGCAGGATATTAAAATATACAATGAATCATGACGACATGCAAATAAAAGTAAATACTAGATGATATATTATAAAGAATGGACAAATACGGGAAAGTTTTAAATTGTGCTTAAAGTTTCAATTTAATTTCTACAAGCAGAGTAGCAATGACACTGCCGATACTACGAGTAAAATGTCATCGGCAATGAATAAAATGTGATCACATTACGTTTTTTTTAAAAAAATTGTCAAGGCTTACATGCAGCTCTATGCATGCTATAGATATAGTCTAACATACTTATTTATTTACACAAGATGCTAATGGTATATCTTTAGAAATTGGCTAGAGAGACGCCCAGGCAAGAGGATCATGCAGCATTCCAGTTCCATGCAATGCAAAATAAGAGCACATTTAATATCATGCCTCTAATACAAACGCATTCACTGTTGAAACGAAAAATATACTCCAAGAGCATGCAATTAAAAACATCTAGAATAAATTAATTGCTTTTAACAGCTTCAATTGGCTCAAAGACAAGCAATTTCCGTATGAAAATTACAGTAATCAGAAATACAAAGAAATTTATAAAACCTAACATGTCATGATAAATCAATGCTTTCATTTGCGTCGCTTACCAACTCGAATTCGCATCTAATTTAAGTGATGATCAAATAGGGTATAAGGAGTCCTTTTATCAAAAAAATTTACTATAAATTTTTTTTAATTCTACACAAATCACAGCTTCAAAAACGGTTGCTTTGAGCATCGAGGAACTTGAAACAACAGTTATTGTAAATGTCAATTAAAAGTTTAGAAAAAACTAAGGAAACTCCACCAGGAATCTCGTTGAAATGAAAGACCACGATTTGATTATAGAATTCCCAGTCACCAATTTAAGTAGACTTGAAATATTTGACAAAACACGAACAATGAAATAATTAAAAATAAAAATCTAGAAAACAATAGATATTATTTACAGCCCATTTAAATTGATGGGGCGGTATATAATTTTAAGATAAATTGTGCGTTTCTTTAGCCACTCGTGATGATAGTTTAATTTTTGCACTATATACGAAGTCCAGTATTTGCAATACAAGTGGCATTCCGTACAAACATCCCAAACGACATGACAAATGCTTGGGATTCATCAGTCCATTCAAATTTAAATGTTTTCGCAACCAGATCGCGCAAACTCGAGACATCAAAGATTCTGCGTTTCTTCATAGGGCGGAGGATCTGAAGATCTGCCCTCGGGAACTTGCGACGATTTGTTTTCTGGAAATTCTGACAATTTGTTGTCTGGAAACGCGGTGGATTTTTTATCAGAATATTCTGAAGATTTACCGACAGAAAATTCTGCAGGTTGGTTTCCGTTTGACTCTAAATTGTCTAATTTGTCAGCAGGATATTCGGATGAGCCATCAGCCAAGTCATCTAAAACCATCGCATCATTTACAATGCCATTCCCTTGGGCATCTGGTTTGTCTAATGATGCAGGTTCGTTAACAGTATCCCAATGCTTATTATAATTGGGAGGGATTTTCCCCTTTCGATGGTATTCCTCGGTACTAAACCACATGCCATATAGAAAGTATATGGCAAGTCCTGCAAAGACCGTAAAAAATGGCATGCAACGAAAGCTGTTTATAAAAGCAAGAGCTATAAAAAAAAGCAAGATCCGTGCAAAACAATCACAGGAGAAAAGGAAGACAACAGGCAGCCAATGTAACATGCGTTATCCCACATGACCACAAGCTAACGTAGGTTATGCATGACGGAACATCCAATGCAAAATTTTAAAACTATCACCATCCCAACAGGAACCACGAAGAAAAATACGTTACTCACCAATCGCCATCCAAATCGCAAACCTCATCCAAGTCATTGTGTTCAACTTGAGCATCAGATAAGTATTCACCCAGATACTCAAGGCGGGAATGAGTGGTACAAGAGGTACCTACAAAAAATAAATCACTGTGACAAATTGGTCGCCCAAATACAAAAGGTCTAGTGGCATGCATTTCACTAATTTCGCCAGTAACCATCATTACCAGATCAATTTCAGCTGAAAAATTGACTCACCTCAAACAATATACATGCATTTCAATTTACGAGACAGATGCTAAGTCGGGAAAAACAATCACCTTGAAAGTAAGCACAATCTTGCTGGACGGTTGCAATGCAATTATGACACCATTCAGTATGGCCAGGACTCCAAAAATTACTGTTAGACAAATGGCCCACGCCTCGCCGTCCGCAATGTAAGATTCACTGAAGATGATGATAGCATTGAACCCGACCAATAGGATACCTTTAGTTCAACACGTGAGACAATATCACAATTAGCTAACACTATAAATTACCAATAAAAATCGCAAAGAGAAAAAAAAGAGATAATGATCTACATGGAGAAATATTTGCCAAACAGCTAAGAACGAACACGTACCCATAGTCAGAGTACCCCACACCACAATTTCGCCAGTCAATTTCGTTGCCACATCCAACTTGTTCACATTGAAAAGTTGAGAGCAGACGGCTAAGAACCCAGTCCTGACATATGGAGTCGAGCCGTCGGTGATCCTCGGGTTGGCGTCAGTGACATCACTGTTAATGTTAGATTCGCCACTCAAATTCATATCGACCTCATCTGGCTTGTATCTGTCAGAGGAAGATATAACTTTTATTTTGTTTCACGATTTTTAATAATTGAATCAAAATTTTGAACAAAGATAAAAGACCAAACGAGGCCACCACCTAGATACATATAAGGTTCCGTTCAGTTTAAAAAAATTCAAATTTCAAAACAACCGAAAATCCGCACTGGTTGCGCTGCATCAAAAAAGGTGAGCTAAACTCGTAAAAACGTACGCCTACACTAAAACAAAACATTTTGCAGAGTTAATATTATGTATTCAGCAACTGGTGAGGCCATTTAATAAGAGTTAAGAGATTCAAAATCATTTCTGGACAGTGCAAGGCTACCGACAGATGCCCCTCCCAATATAATTAAAATCAATTTTCCAGCCACCTACTTCAACGACATACCTTAGGATTAGTACTGATGCCGCCACGAGGGTATATGCCAACAGCGTTCCAATGGACATCATGTCTACTAGCGCAGTCAGATCAAAGAGTAGCGCCATACATGCTATACGAATCAGAAACAATAATCGTCAGATTTGAGTACGAAACTAAATGCTAACTGCCTTGCTTGAAGAAAGTACCCAGCTTACATTTTTTCAAGATTGATAAAAAAAACACAATTCGGTCGTCCTACTCGAGCTCACCAGCAAATAGTCCTGCCAGCATGGTGGCAATAACTGGAGTCTTGAATCGAATGCTGACCTTGCTTAGAAAGCGAAAAATCAGTCCGTCGTTGGACATGGCGTACAGAACACGAGGCAGAGGAAACATTGCACCCAAGAGGCTGATGAAAATACACCAACAAAACGTTTAATAAGTTTCAACATGAAAGAAAACAAAATACTGTTCCAAGCATGATGCTACAATTTTCAACGCGTCACAATTTCCCAAACAGGATAAATCATTAGATTCGTAATAGATTTCAATTTTAATTACTCACCTTGAAAAATATATTCTATTTCGACAAACTCTAAAACTAAGAAAATACGTGGAAACGGTTTTTACCTGGTGGAAAGACCAAACAGAGCACCGATGGAAACTACCCAACCGGCAATGGGATAACCCACATAGTCAAAGGCAAACGGAATTGGAGTATTCACATCTTGGGCGTAGTACGGCACCATCAAAGTAACCACAGTGGAAACACCAAAGTAGGCCAGGAAAATCACCAACAGGGAGAGAACGATGGCAATTGGAATGGCTTTCTGGGGATTCTTGGCTTCCTCCTGTAGAAAGGACAAGGTTTGTTTCATATACCAACGTGATACTAGTGACTCGAAAAATTCTGACTGGAATTGAACAATTATTTTTACCCCAGTGGTGGCAATGCAGTCAAAACCTACAAAGCCATAGAAACAGGTGGCAGCTCCGGCCAAGACGCCAGATATACCGAACGGCATGAAGCCTCCATTTCCAGCGTCGTCTGGTACCTGTAGCGAGATTGGCATAACATTACATTTTAAGATCATGGAGCAATGGAAATGGAAAAATTTAAAAATGACAATCGTTTAAACCTCATCTGCTTTGAATTCCCAGTTGGCCACATCCGACTTGAAAGCTCCGCAGATGACTGTGTAGATGACGACCAAAAGATTCAATACGGTAAGAACGTTGTTTATTTTTGAAGACTCCTTGACGCCAAAGGAGAGTACAACTAGTGTGTTGAGAAAAGAAATGAATAAAATTGTGAAACAAGCTACTCCCCAGTCAAAATAGCAGCATAAAAACAATGCAAATATGGTAAAAAAATGTCCAAACAAATTGCAACTGTGTACCAGTAAGGATCATGGTGATGCCAAATGCAAAAAAGTCGGGATAATCCGCCAGCCAAGAAACGTACATGGGCATGGCTTTTTTAAAGGCAGCAGACATGGCCCCGTTTATAAGGCCATCAAAATAGCCACTGTATCCTCGAGCGACGCTTGCTGCACCTAAAAAGATTATAATCGGCTTAAGTACAAATTAGTTAGGAAGTACACATTCCTAAAATTTATTTGGACCAGTTTTAACTGCGAGCTCACCGATTACATATTCCAGGATGAGGTTCCAACCGATAATGAACGCCACAAATTCTCCTACACTGACGTAACTGTAAACGTAAGCAGAGCCTGCCCTAGGAACACGGGCACCGAACTCGGCATAACAAAGACCTGAAATCAAACAAGGGCAAAACAAATGTTCAATAACATCTAGATTTCAAATGACAAAATAAAATTCAGAAGAATAGTGTGGATTTCGCCAAACGCATCACACGCCCAAGCTTTTTACTTGGACTACAAAACTATGATAAGCAAAAATATTATCGATAATGTGAATCGACTAAATAACACGAAACTTCGCTTAACACATTTATTGCAGTCCAAAAGTCTAAACAAGATGTTGTACATGAGCTGGAGTGGTCGAGATCGAGTGATGACACCTTCTCAAAAGGCATCAGCCGGAAACTCCAACTTCAGAAATAAATGACTCAATTACCCGCAAAGACAGAGGCGATGGCTGCTATTAAAAAGGAAATCATGACTGCGGGCCCCGCGGCTGATTTGGCAACTTGTCCAGCCAGTACATATATGCCAAGTCCCAGGGTACTGCCAATACCTGAAAAAAGTGAATACCAAGCAAAATCATTAGTTGTTGCATGATTCTAAATTACGTACATGCATAAAAACAAATAACCAATTCAGAAACCTAAAAATTAATCTGTCTTTAAATTAGTACGCATCTATCTCAAATTTGTCTAGTATCTTCCTTCAACGTAATGCATGCTTTTATTCATGTGTAGCTGGAAGCGAAATTTTTATTTTCTTTGGACTAAAAAACACGAAAAGTTATCAAAAATCAAACAATATTACGCAGACCACAGTAATAAGACTTACCCAAAGCGGTTAGATCCATTATTCCGAGACATCTTCTCAAATTTGATTCGCCAACTTTTTCGGCGGAGATGTATTTCTTGCGAGATAGCCTTGTGAATAATAGACTAGCGCAACCCATATTCCACTAAGTACTGTCGTCCTCTGCAGACAGGTTTAATCCTTTGGCTCACCTAAAGAAAAACAAATAAAAACTTTCACGATTCAACGATCCACATTTACATTTTGAAAGAAAAAACTGGTATTAGAACTTTTTTTTTAGTTTCCATCAACTGTAGTCAACCGCACTACATGCTTACGTCCCCCTCATGGTGCTTGGGCACTGTGCGAGGGGGAACGACCAGTACCCCGGGATCGAAATTTTCGAGACCCCGCGCCAGGAATCGAACCCGGGACCGCCGAAACCACAGTCAGTCGCTTAAACCGACTGGGCTACGACGAGTCGTACAACTTAAAATTCGTCCCTTGAGCAATTTGTTGAGGCGGTTCGGTCAACCAGCATTGCCGCCCTAAAACTCCTCCAAAAGGCGATCTGGTAATTTCCCTAGCCCATGTCTAACTGGAAAGTGCTAGAAGTACTACATTTACATTGAAAATGTAGTTGTAATTATTAGTTGCAGTCCAGTACGCACGTCATAAATTCTAGATAATTAATTTGACTATTGTCTCGCGTAGTGCAGTATTGAATATAACTGCTCTGGGCATTTTCATGTTTTGTTTATTGGTGTGATTCTCACACTCTGGAGAGACGCAAGAAAGAGAATATGGCGCGAGAAGGAACATACGAAATTATTCAGCCAAATAATTAGAATAAAAATGGGGGTTGTGCCCGGGACAGGTCGGACGAAAAAAGACGAACAAGAGTTGGCAATAACTTTTCTTTTTCGTCCGGCCTGTCCCGGGCACAACTCCCATTTTTATTTAAAATTATCCTATTATATTATAAATTTAAGTTATTTTATAGTACGTTGCTTACCTGCCGTTGGAGCGGGTTTAGTAACCAGAAAGTTTTAAATTGAATTTACAAACATGAAATATCGAAACACAATGATCACTACAGGAATCATTACTATTTCATTTTAGTGGTGTTTGAATTATTCCGCTAGGCTCCAAATTTAATTCAGACAAGGCAAACGACCACACAGGTTCAGTCAAACAATCCGATGACGCCCACCTTGCCGATGCTTTTTAATTCAGTCACTCTTGAGTGCAGGGGTCGTATCACCGACTGGATATAAACTTTGGCCAACAGACTTATCAGGATATAATAATCACGTTTAAAATTGCACACGCATGCCAATTAATTGCGTCACCGATGCAATTATCATTTGGTCATTATACCATCATATTTGCAGATTATACGATGAAACGTCGCAATATAATGAGAGAAGCGGCTCGAACGTCACAAAGGAAATACAACACATCCATGAAAACGTCGGAGCATTATCGTTAAAGTACTTTACAGAGGGTTGTTTCATGTTTGTTGACCAATTTTTAAAATGATTTATAAAAGTAGCACGAGCTCGGATTAATTTGATTTTTTGCACATAACTAGACACTTTTGGTTTTTGGATATTTTTTTTCATCATTCAAAAACAAAATGGCACCGAAATAGATCGTTCGTTCGAGGGCTACATAAAAGCTCTTTCCGAAGAAATAATTGGCTATTCCGCGACTGCTTATTTCCAAGTCAATGATTTATCGTATTGTCAACGAACATGAAACAATCCTTTGTATATATATATGCAAATCATAATCTTATAATCAATCAAGAAATTAATGCAGCGATCTGACGAATTATTTTTCTCCAATTCCTCTTCGAATAATGTACTCCAGCCATTCCATTTTCATTAGAACCAGCTGAAATATAATGTATCGCAGAAGAATTGAGGTCACGGTGTTATATAATAATAGAATAGGGATTTGAAACTGTGAACGAGGATAAAAATACCAAGACGAGGTCGTAGATTAAAAACCAAAAATATTTTAAGGTTTATTCTGTAGAACTCCAAAAAGATACAGATAATCTAAACATAGGTCAGCTGTATGTATTAAGTTAGAAATCCGAATTGATAATTTAAATTTTTTATACATGATGTAACTGCATAATTAACAAAAAGGAAATTACTGCACCAATATTTTTGGTTTATAATCTACGACCTCGTCTCGGTATTTTTGATCCTCGTCCAGAGTTTCATCCCAATTCTATTATAATGTATCTCGTCAACGTGCCAACTTGTGATAGAAAAGTTAACTGCACAAGAACTTAAGTGCACAATAAATTGGCGAGAGTGTCGAGTGGACGAGAGGATAGCGTGCTTTCCTCGCGGCCCATGATGGCGGTTTCGATTCCGGCCGACACCTTCGGAATTTTTCGGGCGAGAAAAATTCCTTCACACGACTTCTTTCGGAATAGAAGTAAAATCATGACCAGTACCTCTACGATATCGGGAAGTTAATGATCCCTTTCCTAGGCAGCCTAGGTTAGGCAAAATTTCCAGGTCGCCTACCTGGGGGTTATAGGATGTGCAATCACAGGTGAACCTCCTTAACAAACATTTAATAAGAGATTGGCGTGTATTAAAACGCAATAGGAACATAAACTTTACTAACTACCATCGTCCTTTCTTGTTTTCGACCACATGACATGTGCCAAGCACAACTTCATAAAATTATCCAATGATAATAAAAATTAGATAACAATTAAGAGGACAAACATTGATATATCTACGCTTTTACGTGTACAGATTTCACAAATCAAAGCTACGCGTAGATAGAACTCATCAAATAACATTATCGGGGTTTATCGTGGTGTCGCCTACCAGCAGAAAGAATAGACGAATACAGAGTATAACTTGATTTGCGATGTTCCACTTAAGTGTGTCAATCGCAGTTTAAAAAACTGTATTGACGCTGTACATACACATACAAGAAAGCTAACAAATGCGAGTTGGTTCTAATTTTTCTCCTAGGAATTCATAATAATCGCTGAGGATCGAAGTCCAACATCGGTCAAGCAGCTATACAAAAGCCAAAAAAAGAAACACTCTAAACTGAAATGGGAACATTTGTTTTCATCAAAAGTCCCGCGTACTGTAAACGTAAATCAATATCGGCAATAGGCTTAAATTTTCTTTTCAACAAAAATATTTGCATTCAAATCATATCCTACCGATCAAAATAGTGTTGGTGTCAGGTAGGGCTGGTCGAAACACAAAACGTTTGCCATTTGTAAATGAATTTTAATTTTTCGTCCACCCTCAACGACTTGGAACTGCCAGAGAAATCGCCTTCGCCTTGATTGATCACCTTACTTAATAAGCCATGTTCACCGTATGCATCCGTCTAGCCCATCGACTGGGCTGTCTAGCTCTCAAATAAATATGGCAGATATAAAACTATACGATGTAATAAAGACCAAACTGTACATGCTTTTCGTGTAAGCAACTTGCTACAGCGACCTTTTCAATAAAGAATACATTTTTATGAAAAATGTTTCAACGAAGCATTCTTTAAGTATCTTCTTTTTCAGTTGTTATCTCGTACACATATGTACACGTACTTAATTTCTGCTCCCAGTTCCGCTGACAGATAGATAACCCATTCACCAATCAGAAGCAGATAAGTCAAATAAAACGCACTAAACTCAAGTGTACATGAACTGTACAATATGTAAAGTGTTCTGTGGATGAATCCGCACAGCTGAGAAAATGGTTATTTTCTAATGATTAACACACAAATAAATATCAATTCACGTGGATTTTACATACTTTACATACTTCTATGCTTCTACACAATGCGAAGCTAACTTTTTTTGTTGGCCTCGTCACTTCGCAATTAATACATGTAGCAATTTTGTATCATGATTAGAATCAGGTAATTTGTCGTGCCCATAACGGCATATTGACAACGTACAACGACGCACTAAATATTCGGCCTGTCCCGAATTCGCCATTTAATATATATAGCAGTAAATATTGTTGGAGAGGGCCAATGAATGCAGAGTTAAGAATGGTGGGATGACTTTGGAAGAGTGATACATTTGTCAAGCTGCCGTGATCGCAGGTTCGATTCCCGACAGCTTCGGAATTTTTCGGGCGAAGAAGAAATTCCAACACACGTCTTCCTTCGGAATGGAAGCAAAGCCGTGGACTCGTACCTGTACGATTTCAGGTTCTCGTTAAAGATCATTGCTAGGCTTACGCTTACACTAGGCAAAATTACCAGGTCGCCTCCTGGGGGTTTATAGTGAGGGAATGCTAGTAGATCTCCTTCACAAATATGTTAAGAAAAAGGTATTGGTTCTGGGAGTTCCATTTCAACCCTGCACCAGAAAACCATATTCATTAATGGAAGTCATTAACCATAATTGAGAATACGATAATAAAAATGAGAATATAACAAAAGAATAATTGATTACTAGTCGACTGAACAAAGTCCAAACCCAAAAATATAGAGAAAACTGGCCTGACAGTTTCAAGAGACAGGTCGTGCATATGGGACAGAAGACATGGTAATCAGACATTGCGGTTCATGCGTCGCAAGTGGGAAACAAGCCCACTATTGAGACAGGCTATTAACTGCATAGAAGCGGTGCTGGATTTGTTGCAATATAAGATCAGTGGCATAATACCTACAGTACACCGAAAAACGGCGACGGTCATCAACTTTGTGACGCCCCTAGAAACAGCAAAGTGCAGGCCTGGCAAATTTAGGGTCTAGGGTATCCATACGTGTCTGGCAACAAATTTGGGATCCAGAACCTTGAAACCAGATGAACTATACTTACAGGTTTAATATTACTGTTGAACGATATCCAACCATCACAGAAGCAAAAACAATATCCACTTGCCAAGTTTGCGAAACAAATAACCGATCAATTTATGACCTCTCTCTTTGCTCATATGATCTCATGTAGTGTTGCGCGACAGTATTCGAACACACAATACTATCGAATAAGAGTATCGATACTACTAGGTTTCGATAGTTGTGCAATAATTTTAATAAACTATAAGCTATCAGATTTATTAAAGTGTAAACTATATTTATGTTAATAAATTGAGACCACTGTCGAAAGAATTCGAGAGACTCATTGTTTCCTTGTTGTGCCCTTTATAAGGGGAGGAGACTAATCACTATCGCGCATCAATAGCCAAAAGTGATAATTTTTTATCACTAGAAAAGTGGATGACTTTGCACACTAACGCCACATAGCTACAAGTCGGCGTTTTGCAGGTTCTATTTTTCTTGTTGTTTGTACTACATACTCCTAGAGGGCGCTTGTCAATGTTATCGCTGTAATATTCCAATTCACAAGCACTGACATAAACCGCAACTACGAGTTCAAAAGGCCCGAACGCAGAACATATCGATTTGGATAATACCCTGGAGAATGGAAAACAATTTTTAATATTGCTGCGAAACGCACAGAGCGATCAGCATTTTCGCTCATCTTAATATTTCTTTTTTAACCAAGCATTTCGACAAAAATCTTCTCAAATCTATACATAAACTAGAAATAGTGTAAATGTAATTAATGCTTTATTGATCCGCTAGCTGCAGATTCGCGGAAAGTTTGAAAACTCAGAAGTTTGCACTTCGACAATATTTCCAGATAAAACTGTAACGCCACACGTTAGACGTCCAAATAAGCAACATAAACACAAATAGTGCACAATAACTACACTCTTTACATTTTTTCTCGATTTTCGTATTACATGTCAGACTGCTTGGATATCGAGCCTTCGTCTATCGGTTGGCACACCCGTGGCCTTATAAACTCGTAAGCTACGGTTTGTCAGTGCTTGAGAATTCAGCAACTCACTCGGACGAACGAGTTTTACAAATTCGTAAGACTTTTAATTTAAAGTTGTCACTAAAATTACTAAATATTATTGTGCAATATTACTGTAATACTTAGATTACACATTCTTTGAAAATTGTCTGGTTTACTTGTTTTTTCTCTTCATGAGGCCCTGGATGCAGACCACTGTACAATTGGCTGAAAAGTATTTCAAGGCGCCATTTTTGAAAGAAAAGTAAAAATACCCCACGAAATTTTAAAACAAAATGGCCACCATCCAAAGTTGTATCGACCGTGCCGAGGATTCAATTGTTCGTGTTGCAAACGTAGCGACACACGTTACAGCGATCGGTAATGCAAAAGAAAAAAAATTGGTCACTGTACTTCTTAAGTAGGCCGAACCAACTGATAGTCAATGACCAATGTAAAGTTCTGCTGATCTCCATGGCACTGGAGTTGCAGATTCTGCAATCCACAATCTCAATTTCACCAATTTAAGGATTCGAGCGCGGAAGCGAATTTTGATTCGATTTTGATTCAAGAAATTTCGTGAATATTGTACAATTGTTTTAAAACATTTTTTAAAACTCAGCGCTATATTGTTTAAACAATTTTTTGATTTATTTAGAAAATGCAGTTGGGGAAGAAACAAATGCACTGGTCACTGGAATATTGGCGCAAACTCAACGAAACAAAGGTTAGCTGCAACTATGCATTCAAGTATCGCTTTAGTTTCATTAGTGAAGGAACCAAATCAGCCCGCGATTGATAACACGATAAACAAAATTATACTACATCTGAGTAAAATTATATCTTATGTGTGTGTGTGAATGTCCATTTAATTAATTTTAGTGGCGTTCTCTTTGTTTTCAATTTCCCATGTTGATGCGAGGATGCAATCTTAGGCCATTAAAGATGACAAATCTATTAAAACAGGACAAATCAATTTGTAAAACAATTTTATGAACTACAATAATGAATACATTTATGCCAATGACCACATATAACGTAGAAATTAATTTTAATTGATGATTTATGTTGCTGCAGTTCTGATCGAGTGTCTGGCAATCAGGCAACGGCAAAAGGACGAATTGAGTGCTAAGATTCAGCAAACCAAAAAGGTGTTGTCCGCTTACGAGTCTCACTTGGTTCAAAGACAAAACTTTGCCAAAAGGTTGGAATGTAAATTATCTTCCATTTACTCCGTAGCTTCCTACCATTAACAGCAACGTCTTCAATTTCCCTCCTTTTGCAATTTCGATATCAGTGCATCCTGACGAGAATGAGCAGTTGACCACTCGTATTTCATTTTCCAAACAGATCAAATATTTTTGCAAATATCTTCCGTTTCAGATTGAGAGACGATAATGATGTCATACGAATGTGCATTCAGTTGTTACAGGAAAAACTGGAATCGACTCAACAGAAGCACAGCGAAGAGGAGTGAGTCGCTTTCGGCAAATAGTTTTTCAATTTAATTTCACATTTTTCATCATTGATTTTTTGTTGTCTTTTAAAAGAATGAAAATTCCTGGACATGGCGAACATGAAATAATCACCATCAGAAATAACAAATTTAAATTTCGGATAATATTTAATTTTAATTTTCGGTTGTTTAAAGCATTCTCAAATGACTTATTATATCATCCAGTCATGCACTCGTAGATTCGATCAGGGGTTCACAAGATTCTATAGTTACCAAATATTGAAGACTTGCAAAAGTGTTATCGATGGATTCTCTATACCCTACACATTGATGCATTTCAACTTCAGGAATCACCACAATGAGTTGATTAGAAAATATCAGGCCGTGTTTGATCGACAGTACGTCGTCTACGAGCAGATACCCGAAATGAAACAGCTTATGGTTCACCGACGTCAGCTTTTGCAGGCGGAACACCATGACATGGTGAAAGAGTCAGAGCTGAAACAATCCCAATATACTGTTCGCCAAGTGCAATTCAACCGAGGCAAGATTATAGCGATTGAGTACCATTATCATATCAGATAAAAATTAATGCAATTCAAGCAAGCAAGTGCCTTAATTTTACCTCCACTGATTAGTTATTGTAATTTATTTTTAATAATTAAAATGAGTTACAAATAATTGAATTAGCAAGTCGAATTGTTTTCGAATTTTGGAAAAAGTGTAGTGAAAACTTTTTTGATGATATTGTTTCTCTACTTTTTTTCATAGAACACAGCTTCTCCAAACCAAGTGATATTTTCGTTGATATGTATCCTTCGAATAATGCTTCATACATTCCCAATTACTAATTATTTATTATTATAAATTGAAACGCCTATCGCTCAAATATATTAAGGTGCAGCCGATTTAATTGAATAACTAAAATAATTATCGCTTGTGAGCATCAAGTATGTGACTTTGTTATGGTTAATTAAAAAGTATATTTTAAAATGAATTAAGCACGCACGATTAGAGCATTATCTATACAGTGAAGCAATAAAACTTTTGGAATTTTGTGACCAATGGATTGAAACTCGAAATGAAAACTAATTAACCAGCCATTGCACCGGCATGACGAGTAGCGCCCGTCTGAAGCTGAACACAGAGTCCATTCGAATGCAAGTATCCCAATGGTTCCAGGCGCGACGCCCGATACAGGCCGACCCGATTCCGACCCAGGACCAACATCAACCAACTGGTCCGGCGGTTCCGATGATGACTGAGATGTCCAATTCGGGTGCTGACCATGATGGGTGAGCCCAAATAAATTATATTTGTATATAGTCGTAAAACAGAAAAACTATTTGAAATTCACCCGAAATTAAGTACAGCAGCGCATCAAACATTTGGGAAACAAATTTCACAACTGTTGAAAACTGTTAGCTGCTGCTGCAGGAGGCAAGATGGCGAACAGAAGAACACCGAAATTCGCGGGCCTAACTGCTCTAAGACTACCAACTAATAGACACGAGAGACCGGCTGTTGTTACGTGACTGGACGCTTCTTTATTCACTATAACGTTGCAGAGACGGCAGAGAAGAAAAACCCGACTGCTCTCGATGACAATTCGTTACGATCGAACAAAGGCAGACTCGACTGACCTTTAGTGGTGACGTATGCACAGGTCGGCCAACCTGTGCACCACACCACATTCGCCACCTAGTGGCTCCTGTGGTGGTGGTGTGCAGGGTGGCCCCACAGGGCCACACACTACACACCCACCACCCCACTCACCTGGAGTGAGGTGGTGCGTCACCGTCGCCACCAACCTCTGAACTCGGTGGCGGGGGCGGGCTCACTCCGAGCGTGCCCCCACCAATCAGGTGGTGACACGCTCACCACCACCGAGGCCACCCCTGGACTCGGTGGCGGACTCTCTGGGAGGTGTCACTTCTCCAACAACAACTAATGGCTAAAATAACCAAAGAGTGATTATTTGAAAAGCTAGAAAAATTAGTTTCAGATTATTTCGGTTTTATATTTAGCGATAATCAGGCTCCTCAATTTGGAATCCAGCAATCTGCACGCGGATTAGACGAGGTCCCAGCCATGGAGAGTCACACAGGTAAGTCGTACTCTGTATTCGTTGTATATTTGATTTTTATGTTTCTTTTTTCCTTGCACATTTACTTTTCGTAATCAATTTTGACTATTGGTACATTGTTTTTTATATTTATGATTTTTCTGAATTTGCTAATGTAAATTTTTAATAGTAATTGTAAATAGCAACATTTTAGGAAAATGTATATATAATGAATGGTTTTATAAGAACAACAATCAATTATCTCTTTTTACCAACAGAAACCCCTGATTCGAGAATGCGCAATACTTCAACGCCAGTCTGCTCAGAGACGCATCAAGTAAGATTTATGAAATAATATATTTTTGATGACAACATTGAGGAATTATTTAAATCGACTCCTCTTACCTCGTTCATTCTCTGATTCCATAAATAAGTTCTAACTGAACACGCAAGACAGTGCTATCGTTTTACGAATTATTTTGTTTCCAGCAGAACACCCCGATGACTCCGAAACGTCAATCTCTGTCCAGTCGATTTGCCGCGAGGGCGTTCAAGTCTCCCATTGTCGATTTGGGAAGAGAGGTGGCCCCATCAGAAAGAACTTCGGTAACAAATCTGAAACCAAGCTCTTTAATATGAAATGCGATTAGCTTTTTTAAAAAATTCCGATCAACTGTAATCAATCGAACTACAGGCGTTACGTACCCTTCATGGTGCTTAGCACTATGCTTTATGGAAGACGTTAGAAGAAAAAAAGAAATGCTTCATCAAATGAAGCAACCTCACATAAATTGCAGATCGGATGCTTTCATTTTCAAGTTATCTGTTTTGAACGAGCTAGTGCATGTGAATTGCAATTTTCTTAATCGCAAATCGATATTTATACACTTTTGGTATTGCAGACTGTTTAAACCAACAAATTTTAAATTTATCGTACTACAACGGAATTTAATATCTTGAAAATTAAAAAGAAAACTTTCAACAATAACAATTCATGAAATAAGAATAGGTGGCGCTGCGAATGCTATTCTTTGTTTTGCCCAGGTACCAAGCGCTTCCGTTCAAGATCGCGATGTCCTCGCTAGCGGAAGTCAAGTCGCTATTGTGGCATCCACGCCGCAGACGGTTGTGCCTCCCCAGCAGCCTGTCGCTGAGTTAGCGCCTAGACCGGAGACAATTGTGCCGGAGATGCCGCCTCCGAGCCCTGCTCCGTCTCCAGCTCAGACAGTGGCGCCGCTGACCCCGGCCCGGGAGCGGCCTCTAGGCAGGACCTACACCCGCCTGTCGTGGGGCAAGCAGAACACGCAACCCGGGAGTCCATTCCAGTTGGGACTTTCCAACGTGGAGTTTGATTTCGCCGCTGCCTTCAACAACATCGACAACGTCAGTATCGCTTCAAATTAATTATCATGCGACTCAAGAGTCTTTAAAAATGTTTGTTAAGGAGATCCACCGGTGATTGAGAGCTCGTTTAAGTATCAACTGCATGAACATCCGCTTTCATTTTTCGTTGTTTCAAAATTCGTTGGCACATAGTACTATAAATACTTCTATTTATACATAATTAAAGTGATAAGTGAAAAATAGTGGCCGCTCTTTTACAGCCCGTCACCAATGTGCCGTCAACTTGTGATCCCGGGTCGTCTTTCAAGCGTCCCTTATCACTCCCACCGCGAGTATTGTCCAAAGGTATCGTGAAAGACTGAGAATTTTACATGTTCATCAATTCACAATTGTCGAATCTAACAAAATTTATTTTTTATTGGATCTTGAAATGAATCAGCTTCCAACAAATCCAGTTTCTTTTACGAGCCGCCGCAGCAAGAGCAGTCTACGTCAACGCATTTCCTATCAGCCCCCTCCTCGACGGCCTCCTCGACCGACTCCTCGTCTTTCTTCGGTATTTAACAATTTTTTGTTTTCGAATCTTCTCAAGAATGTACTGTCTTTTCCCCCCTAACGCCTGCAGCGTCCCCCATCTGCACACCGGTCATCCGCCTCACTCTTCGCTCTCCGACCGCCCATCCGACCATCAGATCACCGATTCAATCCGTCCAACACTTTTCCGCACGGTTGACGACCCGCGAATGTTACGGCCAAAAATACAGTACTTGGACAAATCAGGTATAAAATATTACATCTCTAATGATGTGAAATGTTTTATTCCAATTTGCAGATCGTTCCGATCAGCAGAGCGCCATGGACTGCAACTTGTTCTCTGCTGCCGCTCAGGATGACGGAGCTCAGTCGGGTTCATTCCTGATGGACCCCACGCCCGCCTCGCCGTTCTTTTCTTCGTCGTTGTTCGGTGGTCAGAAGAGCAGCGGAGCCGACGATCAGCCAGCGACCAAATTCTTGTTCTAAAAACCAAATACTGTCAAAATTTTTAAACTGTTTAGTCTTTTTTTTAGATAGTTTCACATTGTGTGAATGTTTCATTTACCTTGGGCGATTGTAATGCTGTTTCCCTTGCGAGTGATTATTGCATTAGCTTTAACTTTGGAAAACGGTTACTACAAGTATTGATTGCTCATTGAAATAGCCGTTTCTAAACCACAACTTTAACGTAATCGCTTTAGCAGCATTACGTTCTTCTAACGGATGTTATATACAGACCTAATGTTATTCCCCAAGTTTGTTATCAAAGATGTTAAGAATTTGGTCGACGTCGTTATATTATTATTTAAATTCATACACTTACAGAACTGATAATTCGTATTAACATTATTCGGCTGGATTAACGCAGCCTGTTATAAGTTTCTCTTAATGTTATTTTTCTTGAAAATTAGTTTGTCTGTTTTTGTTTTCGTATTAATTTGTTTTAATTGACTCTAAAGCAGACAAAATAAAAACTTACATAATTGAGTTGCAAAATGGAGATTCAACCTGTTCCGTGCGTTGTTGCTGGTACTTGATTTTTGCACCGTTGATTATTTTGTTAAAATAAAATCGTGTCTGTTATCTTGCTTTGATGCAATGACAGTAAAAAATCAGACTTAAACTCTCTCTAGCGGAGTCGGCGCTATCTTAATGCAATTGCGAGATTGCCAAAATTGATTGGATGCAACACGGGTTATGTCGGTTTTTCCGTTTAATGACGTCATTAGGATACGCGACTTTCTCTAGGAAAAATCCAGGAGAACAACAAAAAATGGAAACAATGGACACGTACAGTGATTATGCAGCCACACACACTGTCTCACGACTGAATAGAAATCCAGGGACAAAGTAAATGTGTGGCCTGGTTCGGGTTCATCTTCTAGTATTTTGTAACGCGAGCGAAAGGCTCAAATCGTATGCAAGGCAATGAGCTGAAAAGCGCCCCTAATGCTGTACCGCAATGCACATCATTTCTATTGATATTCACAGTTGCGGTCGCGCACAGAAACGTCAACATCGCAACATGAACCCATTCCATTTGCAGAACAACAATATTGACGTTTAAATAAAAATGATAAAAAATGCCTGCAATCGCTATGTTCCGAATTCCATTAACATATGAACGAAGAGAATATTAATTCAAAGTCGCTCTTTACGAAGTCGTTTTTCTTACAGTGCGGAAAATTAAGCGACAATTTCCCATGATGGCAAAAAAGTTTCTTTTCATTTTCAAAATGACAATATAGGATTCGAAAAAGACGCGAAAAAACGAGTATGTATTGTCGAAAATGAGACTTTCTGAAATATATCTGAATTTATAGTAGACAGATGTCTAGTAGATGAGATTCCTGATTACCACAGATGAATGAGCCATTGGCATAAATGTCAAAAGCGAGTGCTCGCGCATGCGCTCTCCTCCCGGAAGCAGTGTTCAAGCAACCAGTCCGCTTCCGGCACGCCTCTCATCCGATTCATGCCGCACTTTCGATCGCCGAATCCCGACTGTCGACTTCGATGATGTCCCACTTTCTTCTTGGCGGAACCGGAAGGGGTGCCATTTTTCGTTCGTCCATCGCAGGAGCGTCGTGGCTCCCCGTCACCGCCAGAGGCGCGCCGGTCGTTGCGACGGCAGCATCGATCTCCCGGGTCGCCCACTCGTCCGCGTCGCATTCGAATTTCCTCCGGCTCGTCCTCTTTCTCCTCCTCCTCCACCATCTTCGATCGGGACCCCGGACTCAGCGTCAGGTAGACGTTGCTCCAGGGCGCATCATGACTCTGACTGTAGGCCACAAACACCGAATCCCTGTCGCGGTCCTCGAACATCTTCGAGTGGGTGAGAAGCGCATGCTGGTCACGATGATGATGATTCTGGTCACCATGCCTGGAGCTCAACTTTCGGCCGATCTTGGAGGTGGATTCCGCCTTGTCCTCGCAGCCGCCGCCGGTCAGATCCACATAATTGGGCAAGTCGTCGTAATCGCCACCGCGAATTCTCTTTTTCATCCCGCGCTCGTCCTCGGTAGCGAAACCGTCACGATTAACCACGTGGTGATGTGACGCGGGTCGATCCTTCTGGTGCCAGTTGGGCGACCACTGGTCACGGTGACTCGCGGCCTCGTAGTCGCCGCTGCGGTCACGAAATCCTACTGGCTCCGTGCCCGACTCGGCGTCGGTCGGCTGGTGGTCCTTATGGTGAGTGGTCGCTACTTTGGGTCCCTCGCAACTGACCACCGTCATCCGATACATCTGCAGCAGCAGGACCAGCGAGTTCTTGCAAGTGAAAAATATATTGAGGTAACTGACGACGTTGTATCTGCATTTGGAAATAAACATGACATTGTTAAACAAAGTGGACTGGAAGTTTTGTTTGAGCAATACGAGTTCTATCGTAAAATATTAATCGCGCATGGAGTGTTGTTAAGCCAAAATAAAGCCGAGTAATTACTTAGTAATTAGCAACAGGCGCAGACAAAGGAAGGGCCCGTCCTGGAAGAGAATGGTGGTGAGAATGGCCCACGTGTCCATGTGACGTAAGTGGCGAAGCGTGGGACAGCGACCGGTGGCCGCGGCACCTCCTTCGTGGTCCGACTGCGCCGCCGAGTTGTCCACTCCCAGGCGCGGTTTCCGGGCCTTGGTTGCCGTCAACACCAGCGTGAACTGCATGAGACTCCACGACCAGAGAGCGAGCACTGCGTAGGTGAGCTCCACGTTGTCGGAGACGGCATCCTCCTTGAAGGCCTCGAACAGTTCCACTATATCGGCCGCCATGCCGATATAGACGAGCAGCAATTGCGACAGTTGCCCGCGGGTCAGGTCTCCTTTCGGCAACAACCAGCGACCGATGATCAAATTCACGAGCAGAAATTGCTCAAGAACTTTGGCCCACAGCTCAGCTGAAAGTTCAAGATTAATCGCCTGCAAGGGCGATCTATATTATAAAACTAAGAATTGGATTTTCGTTTCCAGAGACTTTTTGCCGAACGGTTCAATGAACTCGCATAAAAATGAACATACCGTAAGTTCACCATCATAATTCGCTAGCGACGGAGCGACGGATCTCAATTTTCAATAAAACATAAGAAAACTAGCTTTACAAAATTTTGGCTTTTGT
>JAQGBY010003093.1:0-20399 GCA_034698785.1 Mycogona germanica
AACTTACAATGACTATTTAATATGCACATTTATAATTTTTAAACCTTAAAGTATTCAGTAAAACATATTTTCTTCTTATTATTATTTGAGTTGATGTTAAATTCTACCAAAATTGTTTATGCTCCTATTACTAAAGTTAATCTCAGTAAGTACTTTAAAAAAATATATATTCAAGACATTATTGGTGTTCATAATATCAGTATCTTCAAGGGGGAAAAAACATTTTCTCGTGGTTTTCTACTCGTACTTCTTTTATTTTGAAAGTTGATTTATTCATTCATCAAAAGGGATGCGAGAGAAAAATTGCTTTTGATATTGATGTGTATAAGAAAAATTGACGGCAACATGCAAATCGTATGCTGTCACGTCATCTAATATTCCTCTGCTATATAAACATGCCATTTATGCTCCGAACTTCCTATATTTTTTTCATCCTCTGGTTTTTTTGTTTACTGTTAAGTAAGAGTTGACTGGTTTCTCATAATGTAAATGCCTACGTTCGCGTTTCCCCTCTCATGACTTGTAAATGAGTGTGTGGCAAAGATTTGTTTCGAAAATGGCTCGAGTCGAACGGTTAGCGGCATCTGCGCAAATTTTGTAAGCAATTTAACAGAAATACTCATATACTTAGAGCGCACCCCCGTTTCGATGTCTCACCCGATCTAGTTGGCGAGGGTTGACAATGTCAATGTTGAGTGAACGTCAAGAGCATGATCGGGTGATTTCCGTTTTTCGCGATTTGTTGTAAGCTGTCATCGACATTGGTGTAGTGCTGTACGTTATAATGGCGGGTGGGTGGCGATTGACCTATATAATTTTTGTAGCTGCCGTTATTTTTAAGAGATGTTATAACGTCAAAATGATGTCGCGAGTTTCACTTAACTTCGGTAATATTTTAAGAAACCCAGCTAGTCACACAAAAATGGATATTTTTTCTAATCTTTCTACAGGGCAGAGAGTGGTATGTGTTTCATATCCTCCTGATACATCATGCAAACAGAAATGAATCTCAAGCACTGCATATCATCCTGAATCTCGATGTGTGAAAATACAATAGATAAAATGATTAACACATTCAATTGCCCTCTCATACATGCATTAGTGGGTTTTTTTCTGGAGGCGTTTGTGTCCTTTGTTTCACCAATTCCTAATAATCTTTTTTCTACACAAATGACGAATTATGTAGTAGAATCCCACAAACTCCATATCACCAATCTTCCATGAAAAACCAGGATACCTTTCTCGTTAAGCCATGAGCCTCATGAGGATAGTCGTGCATGAAGAAGTTATTACTAGAGTTGCGTCAGTGGTGTTTTCGAATGAAAAACTTGAGAAGACAGTCGCAGTGATTCGGGAGAGGAAGATTTAAAAACGCTTCGATAAAAATGTGAATATAATATGTACAAAATGCGAGAAAGATGCTCAACGCCAAAGTGATATACACTTTATATACGCTACAGATCTACACTAGTATTAGAAAACTCGTAATCTAATATTCACCATATGCACCACTGTTGTGAAAAAAAATGTAATAACATAAACGGAAAATTTATTTTATATTGGAAGTTAGGCTTTACGTGATTTTTTTAGCACCATTTGATAGTGATTACAGAATAAGTTATCGATGTTATTAGTTTAACGTTTCTCTGGAATTTGTTCTAGAATGAAATTCCAATCAAATGTTGTGTTGTGGAAACTTGATAAGAAAAACTATGTGCTCAGCATTGCGGCAAATTGTAGGTGCCTAAATTTAATTGAGATATTGTAGTTATCGAATGCTCATGCGTTGAACAAACTGGATATTCACTGTGTTAATTTATTTATGTCTGCATAATGTTGTACACTGGAGAGTTTGCAATGGATTTCGTGGCACAAGTGTATAAGGCATTGATTTTCTACACGTTAGTAGAGTAATATATTCAACAAAAAGGTAGTTTTTTATCAGGTATAATAAATTCACAAAATACGGTAGATGTATAATATACCCTTTGTATATATACATGGATGATTCGAATAAACAAATTACTCAAAAGTATAACTTTCTCTAATTCGAGCATAAATTTTACATCACATCTGTGAACGTTAGTGCGCATGACTAAACAAATAATTTTTATTACTTGAAAAAAGAAATTGTGTTGTTCATGTTTCGCTTATGTATTACGTGCCATTACATACTATAAGTGCATTTTAGTGAAACATATAAAATGACAATTGCAATCCCATTTGTTTCTTTCACATTACAAATTATGTGCGAGTACAGTGAATGAAATCAGATTAAAGTTTGGGCAACAGAAGGACATACTGTATACAGCAAAGGCGCGATACAATGAGAGTTTGACAATTAAGAATGTCTAGTTCTCGACTGTAATTTATCTCTTCTTATATTAGCATGCACATTGCCTATGCACATGCCCTAATTGCTTTCAGTCGCAATTTCATTTCACAATAGATGACGAGTGTTCTTGATGCGTTTGTAATTCGACACCCTTTGGTCCCCAGCTTCCAGTCTGTGTTGGCAGGCAAATTCACTATTCTGCAGATGTATAACTAACTATTAAGTTGTTTGATCAAGTAGATAAAGTTCATGTTAGATGTAAATATAATTTAAATTATTGGATTTATTTGGCAAATTCGCTCAGTGTCTCAAAATTGTATACAACTTACCAACATAAGTGAACGAGCACGGGGCAAAACTGTGTAAAATGTGTAGTAGCCATTACTCGGTTCATATGCCTTATTGTTATTAACTTACCAACAGTTACTTATAAACTTTGTGCATCATAGCGACGTATTTCCTACGGCAGAATTTCAGATAATCAATTAATATGTTACAGTTATGATAAATCGATAATCAAAAGGATATCGTTGCATCTACAGATCATTTTTGAAATAACCTATTGCGCATTGCTAACGACGAACGATGAGGGGATTGAACCGACTTATGGCCTCTAGCGGTGGAAATTACTAATTAATGAACGAAATCACGAAGCCAGTGAAATGTGTGTAGCTAGAAACTGATCTATTAGAAACTTTTATGACACCGTCCAATTCATTTTGTATTCAGAAAATAATGGCCATTGCATGCTGCAATATGTGATGTTTAAATGAGGGAGTTTCGTTTCGATTTCATATTTTTTAAATGTCGCATGAAAACTACTAATGAAAACAAAATGAAAATAAAAATTAAGATAAATAAAATGTAAAAAAATAGAGTAATCTTCGAAAATAAATTACGACGCATAATTACACGAGAAAAATGATATTTTTTATTACTTATTTGATTAAAGAGATTCCTCAAGGAATGTTGACTATGCATGTGTACTTTTTCAGAATTAGGAATCCAACTTTCCTGCAAGATTGGCAAGTGGGTGTTTAGGACAGCGCTGACAGTCTCTTGACCATTCACAACCTCGCGCCTGCGATTACCAACCATGTTGTTTGCAATAAGCTTTTATTCTGCTACATTGCCCTGACGTTTTTAGGTTGAGTAAATGGACGCATTTGTCAGTGTCACAAGTGAATCCATATACTTACAGTCTCGCCTCGGAAAACTAATATCAAAATTGAGGCTACCAGACCATGAAGTTAATTTTGTTTTAAGTAAGAGGTTTATGCCTCTTTGTTTCTCGTTTGAACGCGAGAATGACTATAGTATGCATGTAGAGTAAACCAACAATTATAGTGTCTAACTAAGACAAATACAAGCATAACTTATATTAATTTATGGAATTACATGCAACAGGAAAATCTCAAAATTTTCCTAACTTTTTCGAATCTCGGTTAATTGCGGATATTGGATTAAGAAAAATAGTCATTAGTGATAAAGTTCATTTACAAATGATCAACTAAGTTCTAAGCCAACATTTTATTGTAGGATTCAGATGAATTTATTTTACGCTTCCCTTAATTCGTTTAAATCCAACATGAAACTACTACTTCTCAGTCGATGTGAAATGTTACATGTTCAATGTTTGAAATTTTGGTATACGGAATCAAAAAGCTACATATTCTGTATTAGCGTTATATGAAAATGAAAATGCATATGAAAATGCATTCCTGAATGACCTGGTTGCTAACTTATTTTTAAAACAATTTATTCAGCTGTAGTGAGCAGTACTTCAGGATATTATATACCTGTACTTAGCTATTTGGTGCAATACCAGAAATATTTTCACCATTATCCGTGATCATTTAAATAAACAATTACCCTACACCGGGAATCGAAACATGGATTTCGTCGCGCCTCAAATTGATCGTTCAACCGACTGAGGTGCTACGGAATGTACAGAAATATGTAAGAATAGTGATCAAATGTTGTTCTCTCATTCTAATGCAATTTCTGTTCCAGTAAGTGATACACATATAGTTTTTGCCTTTCTTAAAATGAGGCTGTCAAACAGCGCTGCCGACTTTGTCTACTAAGATTTCAGGTGGTCCCATTATGTCCATGGGCTTCCACAAATGAACAAAAAAAAAGATTGATTGCACTTAAGAGGTGTCGCATTTATTGTCGTTGCTTTAACACGAGATTTTAATCTGCCACGCCACTTCCACTATTTGCGCGCTCTTTTATGTCGTAAGGAGTCTTGTGGGAACTGCAGACACATAATGTACTTCAGTATATCGAAAACCATTATTTTGCGATAGCTGGTTGCGAGCCTTGTTTCGGATGGAAAGCGAACTGGGATTTCATGGAGTGGGTGGAAGAAACGGTATACGCGCTCACCTGTCCAGCCTCTGTCTAGCCCAGCGGCTTTATCACAAAAGAACTGAGTAAACAAACCACTCGTCCAGGAACACTGAAGCCAAAGAAGGCATTGACTGAAGCTCTGAGTAGGCTTTTACTTGCAGATTCGGTTCTCTGACAAGAAAAGCAGATACTGTGCCCTAAATCGAGAAATACAGGAAATATGTAGATAGCTATATAGCAACATCATTGTTGGTTGTGTGTGTGCATTGAAATTTGTGGTGTCCTCCCGTGCGAGTGATTTTGCTTGGATTCTTGGCACAGGTGACACTTTCATGTGACCAGTCACGGTAACATTCGATGATGAGCCAATTAACAGTATCGAGGGTTTGAATGTTACCATTCATGGTGTTCTAGCATTTTCTGTAATTTATGAAATTAAGAACACAATCATTGATGATAAATGTGTAAAGTCGCCATTCGAGTAGTAATGTTTATGTTTTTTAATTGGTGACAATAAAAATTGTGCTGAGTTTCAGAATTAACTTATTTATTCATATACCGTACCTGCTTCTCTGATATACGATAATTCATTTAGTGGATGGCAGCGTAACCATGAAGTAAAACGTGTTCCACATTATATTCTTTGCTCGTAATTGATAAGTAATAATTATTTCAGAGCCATAAAAGATGCAAATAAACTATAGCTAAATTTCTATAGTTAGACGAGCTCAGAAGTGATGAGGCTTCAAAGCAAAACTGTTGTTTTTTCATTTCCGTTTAGTTACACCTACATATTTATTACGTTATTATAAAAAAATAAAAGCACAAAGCTAGATAGTTTAGCGGCACTATTCGAAAGTCGCAGAAGACAAAACGACGAGAGGAATGATGTCTGTAAGAATCTCGATGACTCACCAAGTTACACTCTACGTCATAATCACCGAAAATAATTTGAAGAATTCACTATTTACAGAGTAGATAGTCTACTTACTGGTACTGGACGATTTCGTCTTTTTGTCTCCTCTTAACTTTCGGATAATGCCGTTTAACTGTCTAGCTTTGTGTTTTTATTTTGATAAATATATCCGAATCGAAATATATCTTTACTTATATTATAGAAGACCTTTTATAATAAAGAAAAAGTGCAAAAACACGAACAGATTCGGATATATTTGATTTCAAAGTATTTCCGTATTTTGTTTCGGTATAGTCTTCACAATGCATATCTGGTAGCTTCCTTGATGCTTGTACATTTTTGAATTTTTTATGGATGCTGGTAAAAAAATTGATTTTTCTGCCGTCCAGCATCTCGTATTCTAGCTTTGAACAGGAGGAATGTCATCTTCTGCGAATCGTTTAATACAGCCGACATGGGGAATGACTGAACGTAATTGCTGCGACAACGGGTCATTGAAAGTTGCGGTCGTCGTACGAATCGGGTTTGGACTTCAATACTTTAGCGGTAGTTTTTGATATAATTGTGTCTTTCGGCTGTACGAAGTAGACAGTCAATTAGGCAGTTGGCTATGGACTTGATATCGATGACCGGCGTTTTTTTTATCGGAAATCAATAACCACGTACGAAATGGGCATTCGACAAGAGAACCAACTATAAGTCTTTATAGCAACAGGGACTTTCTTTGCTGTGACCGAAATAACTGTTTACCAAATAGATACCATTATATATTTTTTTTCTTGAAAACGCACTTGCATACAATATGCATGATACTACAGGGTGAACCTGAAACTATGGACCCATTTTATTATTTTCAATAAGTCTGCCAAAAATAGTCCAATTAAAAATGGTAACAGTATTCTTTTTTAATTTCGAATCTCAAATTTCCCACCTTGCGGTAGGCGCGCTCTACCGATGCATTGCGTAATTACAAAGTGCGTCTGCTACAATCAGCTGTGAAAAAACGCCAATCAAACATGACAACATCGTTGCTGTTTTTTTTGTTTCAATCAACTGTAGCCAACCTCACTAGAGGCGTTACGTCCCCTCATGGTGCTTAGGCACTATGCGAGGGGAACAACCAATAACCCTGGATCGAAATTTTCGAGAGCCCGCGCCGGGAATCGAACCCGGGACCGCCGAGCCACAGTCAGTCGTTAAACCAACTGGGTTACGTCTTGTGCAAAATCAAGAAATGCATTCGAAAACGCACCATTCCCAACATCAAATTGCTGATCCCATAGGCATTTCTCAAACTTCTGTGGTCAACAGTTTCAGGTTCACCCTGTATACCTGAAACACCGTAGCTTTAAAATTATCTGTACTTCAAATGCAATATCAGTTGATACAAAACGATACAAAATGATATTGGATTTGAACGATACAATTAGTAACACTTTAGAAAGATTACTTAAACTGGTCAAAGTTTTACTAACAAACACAAAACTTACTGATACTTGTATGGGTATATCATAAAAGCAGAAAGTCCTAGTTTTTACTTTGCAGTGTGGGCAGTGTAGACCAAATGTGCCTTTACTTACCTAAAACGAGACAAAATGCAAACATAATTAGGAACTGAGAATAAACAAGTTTGTGATGTCATGGTATTTCAAAATATATTTTTAGGCAAGTTAAGCAGACGTATGCACGAATAAACATCAGCACTACTTTAAACAAACACAATCGTACATGTATTGAAATACATGCGCTGTATTTATACACACATGAATGAATTTTGGGTACCTGTAATTTGCATAAAACTTCCACACTTGTTTTGTCTACTCCAAAGTAATCTTTTGATCGCGCGAATAACTTTTGTAATTTATTTCGCTTAACATGTCATGCTTTCTGTTACGATTTTTCTTCCCCTTTTCAGACAAGTGGACATTTAAAATAAGTATCTCAAAGCCGACATAAAGCTGCTCTTGTAGAAACGCGTTTTTATGGCTGTCTGACTTTGTTGCAATTGCCTCGTCTGCTAGCAAAATAAATGCCATTAGAAATTGTGATTTTCGTACCAGTTTAAATGAAAGCCATTCGTAATAGTTACATTTACATTCTCGATATTGTTACTTATTTATGCTGTGCAAAAGGTGCCGCTTTTTAAATCTTGAATTGAGCGATGCCATCCATCGGCCGGTCTAATTATATCACCATTATTTGTTTAATTGTTCAAGTTGTGTATCAAATGTTTTTCTAATGAAATCAGAATTAGTCTTTTATGATTAGGAAAATTTCTTCAAAATATCCCATCTGACATTTTGAAACAATTTTTTTGACTGTGCATGAGTTTAGCTATATTTACTAACTTGTAACGAACAAATCATTTTTGCAGGTGTCGTCATGTGCATACTGAATATTACGAACATGCTCGCATCTGCAACCAAATAATTTATGGGGAAATGGTATATTCTATTTCTAGCCTGAAGTGCATCAAGGATATCCTATGCACATTGCATTTGTGCATAGAACTATAAATGGTCTCACTCCTTGGTTCTCGTTGCCGTGCCTCGCGCAAATTGCATAATACAATTTGAGCTTACAAATTATAACACAGCGACTGCTTTAGAATTAGAGTAGTCACGGCTCTAATACAATACAAAACCACGCATGCGCAATAATTATTTCCCCGTGCTTAGCTTGAACACCTAGCTGTAAACAATCGAGAATAAGTTCAGACCTAGGCGCTCCCAAATTGGTTGCTAAAAATTGGTCTTTGTAACGATCATTGAAACCTTCGCAAAATAGATAATGCTTTACTATTGCAATATATTTTACAGGGTCGTCTACTGTTCCTTCCGATGATTCAGTCATTTAAATTAAATAAATACGTGTTTGCCATTGTTGAACGTACGTGTTGTTGCGTATACTATATATTCGTAAAGTATATTAATAAGGAACGAATAACTGTGCTCGACACACGAGTATACCGACTATGGGTAGCTATTTGTCGAACAAGACAACCATTTGCCTAATATGACTTAACAATTCCACTACGCCATTTTCAGAATGCCGCTACCATAAATTAATGGGCCAAATGAGACTACTGCTAGCGCAGACTCAGACGGCAGACGATCGTAACTCGTTGAGGAAGTCTAGGAAAGCTTAGCATTGGCAGTAGAGTAGAAATGTGTATCCTCTTAAGACCGTAGTCTAGACAATTTTTGTTGACTTCAAAAAAGGATTTTCCAGATATGGCATATGTAGTTTGTAACGGTTTTTGATTATTAACGTGGTCACTGAATTGTCTCGACATATTAAGAAAATGCTCGAGCAAAGAAGTATTCGAAAGAAGAAGTATTCTAAAGACATTTAGATAATCTTCATTGTTTTCTAATCCGAACACAATGACCTTGCAACGACAAGGTTACATTTTTAATGGGATATCCGGAAATCGGCCGATTAAGGGGCGCAAATAAAAATAGATTCTTACTAATACTAATGCTCTTGAATGCACGGTCGCAGGAGGTTAGTCCAGGATGCAATCCGCCCTAGACTGGAAGCCCGCATCATACTTTTGGTGTAGACACACTTAAATATCATGTAGGCCAACACATCGACGGTAATTTCATATTACAAATTTTCCACATCTGATGCTGTATGAGTGAATACCGATTTTCAAGTAGAAAGGTGAGGCTTTTCACAAGGAGGTCTTCGGTCAGCGTTTCAGCGAATGGTGATCAATCGAAATATCGAGAATAACGTATCCCCTTCCGTTTCGAAATAGTTTGTGTTCAATTTATTCCAGTTTCCAAATCACATTAACCAATCATGTGAAAACACTTCAGAGGTGCTCTCGAAAACGCCCGCCAAGAACTTCACCGCTGAATGAATTGTAGAAAATTAAATCGGTCGAAATTGCTCGCTAACCTTATTAAATGCGGGCTCTCACAAAATGATTTCGAAATTTCCAGTTTGTTAGGTTGAAGAAGAAATTGGTCGTGGCTCATCTATGTTCCTGATAAGGACCATGTCGAGAAACGTCTATATCCCATTCTAAGAACCGCTGATTATTGGCTGGCTAAATTGCAGATGGTACGATGAACTCGTGTTCTACTGAAAAGTTTCTGTTTTGTAGGAGATACGGAGTATAGGTTCATGACTATTGGTATCGTATAGATTCTGGTTATCGAGCTTTCAGCTAAGCATGATGCTGATTCAGTTTAGTGAAAAACAGGTATGATGGTCATCTCAATTTCTAAATTACTGTTCTTTGTTTCTGCGCATACGAAAAATGTTAACTCGGGATAGGTGAATTTCTCATTATCAAAATGTTCCTACTTCATTATTTTCCATATCATCCATTAATTTTTAATTTTTCTGGTGGTTAAAAATTATATATGCAATGATTGACCATTTTAAAATGCTCCCGTTTTACTTGTACACTCGTGTGAATGACAAACTCTTTGGGAGCATTTTATTTTCGCCGGTGTCGTTTGTTGCGCTGGATTTGCGGCTGTTATAGAGTTGAATGATTGCAGCACAATAATAAAAAAGATGAGATCCGGTGTCTCGTGATGGCGTATTTTTTTCGGTAGTCGCGATTGGTTGATCATTTAAATGTCCGATGTCCTCCCCGGTAATTGAATTATGGCACGATGGATTTCGGTCGCTTACGTGCGCCTCGGGATAAGTATCCGGTCCATATTAGAGAAGTGAAGTTGGGGGAAAAAATCGCGATCACGAATGCGAAGCCATTCACCCACCATCTTGACTTTTTTTCTCGGTGGACGGCGAATTTATTATAGTTTCCCGGAGTCGCCCAGAACTCGAAGAGAGCGACATGGTTCCATACTTGGAAGCGATCCTCCTAGTGTTCGAACGTAGAGTTACCGTAGCCCACTCCCTATTATATATATTTTTTCAAAACGAAAAAAAAATCGAAAATGCAGCCTTCCTATCCGAAGTTTATATATATACGAGATCTACGGGACTTACTCGGCGCCGTAGTTTATAAGGAGGCTGCCGCACAATGAAACCAATTTCGAGTGACAGTAGCCTAGCGCATCCGCGCCCAACAATGGATTCCACTGGTCTCTCAATTTTCGGACGCTCCACTATTTCTAACCATTTATCTTTGGCCCGACGGACAACCATTGTCCGGCAAAAATTTGCCACCCCTCCGCCACCACCACCACCACCACCACCATTCTAGCGATATATATGTACCAACGCACCCCTCCTTCTTGCACTATATATAAGATAGAAGAAGGGCGGGGAGAGTGATTGAACAAAAACTCTAGTAAACAGGGATCAAGTGAAATTGGCACTATCTTTTTATTTCAAAAAAAAAAAAAAAAAGTTTCCTAACCGTAATTCAATTATTCTACTTCGGGTTTTACCCCCATCACAAAGTCCATTCGCCGAGACGAGATCGGTTTTTATTCTCGTCTGGTGTCATTTTTGTGTGCGCGAGAATCCATTGACTGGTGCATATACACCCTGTCCTCTCTCTGCTGGTCCTTCGTCCCTGTTCCACTCGACCGACACTCTTGTCCTACCTTTCATGGCTTTTAAATAGGATCTCATCTGGAGTGGGGAAGATACACACCCTTCTAGTCGAACCCTGTCCCCTTCCCGTACGCACACGCTACACCCTATAACTTTCGAACATTGTCGGTCGGAACTTGATTAAATCGAGCAGATTGAAACTAATTTTTCTTTCTCTCGACAATGTTTCCACTCCTCCACGTTGGCCATGGGCCAAATTCTGGAGAGGGGGGGGGTGTTCCCTGCTAAGTTGTTCCACCAAACTATGGTTGTTCCAAAAGGATTCCAACAGTTTCCAGCTCCTGAGCTGCAGTGGAAAGTTTGGAACGCTGTATCAAGATTTGCTTACCATTCAAATGTGGTATGCCGAACAGCCTTCTGTCTAGACTTGCTATGGAGTGGTCTGCACATAATTAACGAGATATAAATTTCCTTCCGGCGGTTTTCGCTCAGATGTTCGAAATGATATGGTGGGATATTTAAAAACAGATTCACACATCATAAGTGCTCCAAGGTTTTTCAAACGCTAGCATAAATTAAATGACAGCACTAAAGGGTATGTTTGAATCATCCATTATCCTGGAGAACAATATTTGTGTTATTCGTTTCTAATGTGTAAAGTTCAGAGGACAATTTTAGACATTCTATTCGTTTTTGATTATCAATTTTTTAAATGGGGTTGGTTTATGGTATTATTTCATGGGTTTCGCGAACTAGCAAGCGACAAGAATGTTGTCATTTACTATTTTATTTTACAGTGCAGGACACGCAATGAAAGCAGCTGTCATTTGTCAAGAAATATAATTTTAAAACGATGCTATAACTTTTAACTTTAAGCAATACCTTTTCTATTAAAATGTGGGGGGGGTCTGTGACGGGAGGAAGGCATTGGAAGCGATTCAAACCGTCTTCACTTCTTACTCAAGCTTGAGTAAGAAGGTTTAAGGTCTCTCCTTGGGTCTAAGAGGAGAGACCCTAAGAGGAGCTGTGAAAGTGAATTTTAACGTAAATTAGTTGTTTTAATGAAGTAAAAAGGACGGATTAGTCCATGCTTGGGGGTGGTCGGTGTCCTCCTCATTCGTGAAGAATGGGAAGTGATGGGGATGAAATGCCCCCTTAAAAAAAAAAAAACATTCATGTTTTCGAAATATTGAGTCGTTATGTTGGGTTCTGGAAAGATCATACAGTAATTTATTTTTACTTTGTATTTCCAATTTGTATTACCTGGAGTTTATTCTTTAAATTTATTTCTATAACCTACTTTAAGCTATTTAACTTCGTGGTGTATATCATTTCAATTACATAAAAAGCATTGCTCAGTCACCGCCACCATCGTTTGTTAAAAACTAACGACACTACTACATCGAATTGCCCTGTGTTCCATGCTCGGCGGCTGTCTCTCTTCTCTTTAGTCAAACCCTGAATTATTACTGCGGTTGACTTTCATTAGCAACAGAAATACATCTTGCCTGTGCCAGCGGTTTTCTAACTCTGACAATTCCGCGCACAAAATTGCGCATATTGATTTACAGTATTAGCGACGGTTGCCACTGATGGTTTCCTTTAATCTTGACTGTACTCCCCAGGCGCCCGGGAAACAACATCAACGGCACAGACAACCCAACAGGCTCTAATGCGTCATTCATATACTTTGCCATGTTTCTCTCCCATCCACCTCCTCGTCCACATTCTCAATCTTTTGTTCTAACCATGCGCTGTAATGAGAGAATGTGTGACGGTCTGAGCTTGCGCACTGGGTCCCAACACCAGGCTGGCGAAAGAGCTGAGCAATTTGGACGTCTTTGTTCAAAATGCCGATTGCAAATTTGTTTGTTCCTTTGGATAATTCTTGGCACAATTAAAGTGCCTGAATGGAGAGGAGAAAATATTATTGATTCAGTGAGTTTGTAGTGCCGGCCCTGCGATGTTTCAGGCAATCATTTCTCAGTTAGACGTTATTCTCGATAGTTTTCCTTTCGGAATACTCCTGGGATCTTTTATAGCATTTTTTGGTAATCGGCGCGACTTTATTCTGGAAGTGACTCGTTAAGTGCATACATCAATTTTATGAAATCCAGCTGCAGCCCCTATGTTATCTTTCAAGAATGATTTAGTGATGGATTGATTAGCATTGGGTTCGAGTCAGATGTTCGAAAGTTGAAGTCGCCAGGAAAAACGCGGGTCGAAGAGAGAAGAACTGGTCTTGAAAAAGTCTGCTATCATTAAAACATTTCATTTTTTATATTGTATCTTGAATATGGGACTATTTCTATTGGATTAAAAAATGCACTAATGTTGATCAAGTTAATTAAATTTGATTTCTTCCACCTTGATGAAAATACACCTTGATTAATGCCTGAAATAAAAATGTCTCGTGATGCAATTTGTGATAAATAGGGACTCGATTATTGTGAACATTTCACAAATGTGCGATTTTCACTTACGATAAACTAATAAACAATTATAATAACTTAAAAAGAATTTCAATCATTTATATGTTCATGTTTGTGGGCCGGTAAAAGTGAATTTGTCACTGAGTATATGTTTGCTCGTACAATTTCCTAGAAATGTTCTCCCGGTTTTCGAGAACGTTCGTTTCCGGGTGAGACCAATATTTAAAAGAAGGTTAAATTGTCGTAACGTGGCGCCGGAAATATTTTACGACAATGAGGGGACTCGAGAAATATGATCATGACTTTCCCCTCATGATATACAATGCAAAATACAGTGTGTAAGGGGATCGTTCGTACGGAAAGTCTCGTCAGTCCGGCAATAATAAATGTGGCTTCCATTTTTATTGTCAGAATATCTGTGTTTCCATTGCCCCGACCATCTTTTATAAAGAAGTTAGTTCGCGATAGTAAACCGCTAGGACCATTTTTACGACCGCAATGGCAGGAGCTCCGCGTTTTCCCTCGCAATTTAAAAAAAGAGAAAATATTATACACTACCGCGGTCTCGTCTTGACGTTCTTCTGAAAATACGCGGGCTATTCAGTGTATCTATTATTTATGAGTCGCCTGTAATTAAATTTAAAAGTTGGGGGGGAACTTTTACCGGAGCGTCGCCAAGAACGCAGCAGACGTTTACGATTCAGATTGAGCTGTATTATTTGTTCAGGTTTTGAAGTTGATGGTGACATCACAATTTAGTTGACTTTTCGCTCGACTGAAGACTTATGACTATTTTTAGCATTTCCAAGGACGTTCAAGCTTTTAGATGGTTCTGGTTTTTTTCAGTCGATTTGGCAAATACAGTGCCTTAATGTTCGGTTAAAGGAATGTCAACAAAGATTCGAGTATTTCAATAAATTGTATTTTTCTTTTCCTCTACTAGTCTACAGTAATGGTGTCGATTACCAAAGATGAAAAACAAAGCGAACAATGATACATGTACACATATTTTAAAATACTTGGATCGCGTATCAAAATTTAAATATTTGTCAAATAACAATTTTTTATTTATCAGGATACCAACCCCAATTAATCACAATATACGTGTATAAAATAATCGTTGTTGTTCTTCCCGTTGCCTCATTCTTTTACGGATTTGATTTGCCCCAACGCGTCCATCAAAATTTTCAGCTGTCACTGTAACTGAAATAGCGACGCCAACCGGAGGAAAATTACAACATAAGTTATTTTGCAACCTGCCAGTGGTAGAAACGTCAACTTTTCCTATCAACAACCCACTTTTCATCCGATTCTTAGAAAATGATTTCTGAAAGAATAACGACCGCTAAGAAATACCGACTGACCCGACCTCTTCACCGTGGCCATTACTCGGGCCACACACCATACGACCGGCGTTCTCATTAGTCGGGGTTTGGCGAGATGAGTGTCACGTGATAAAACTGCACATATGCCACTCCGGGCGCCATCACGGCTAGGAGAGAGGGAGAGAGAGAGCGCGTGAGATGGGCACGGGGTGGGTGGGGAAGAGTGATTAAAGGAAACAGCTTATGCAATTTGGGTCCGCGAACCAAAAGATTGTGTGTGCGCGTAGTGCGCATGCTTGTTAATCTGCTCGTCCCGGGCAAAATAAATATCGCCCGCCTCCACCATCTTCTTCCTCCGCCTCTGCCCCCGCCCGCGCAACAACTTGCTCGCAATAGCCGCGGAAGGCGCGGTCACCCGTTGCCGCCGTGTCATTCTTAATTACGACCTCGTTGTTCACATTCTCTCGGATGCGCAACACACGGTGTGAGTGTGTGCTCGCGCTGCAGTAGCATCATCAAGTGATCCACGCACGTTTTGAAGCCTTTTTCTTGGGACGGGGGAGTGGGATGCTTTTCTTTACACCGGCGATGATAACGATATAACACCGTCGACACTCGACGGCTCGGTCGCGCCCCGTATCGCCAGGCCGATTGTGAGTCTCGAAACCGACACGACACGGGTCATCCTTTTGGTTTCAGTCCACGGACCAATGGGTTGTAGGTTCGAGTCCGATTCGGTTTACCCCAGGGGCAAGGAACGGGAAGTGACAGAGGTACTTAGATGCAGTGATTATGGTGAGTGGCGACGATTATTCCAGTCTCCTGGTGGCCGTTCTATGTAATCACTTTAAGTATTTTGAGGATTAAAGATTTATTATTATTTGCTTCCAATCAACTGTAGTCAACCGCACTACAGGCTTTACGTCCCCCTCATGGTGCTTAGGCACTTTGCGAGGGTCGAAATTGTCGAGAGCCCGCGCCGGGAATCGAAGCCGGGACCGCCGAAACCACAGCCAATCGCTAAACCAACTGGGCTACGACGAGTCGTATTGATTAGCGAATTTAAATATCAAAAAATATCAGTAAGCTATACTAGCTGGGGTAATTACAATTACAATATGTACCCACAAGCAGCCCCCAAGAGAGGGGCCTATGGCTGGGGTCGAACGACGACCAATTGTATCTGAGATATTTGTTAAGGAGGTCCAGAACTAGAACTAGAAGCTAGTTGCCTCACTATTTGTGTGACTCGTGGTGATACAGCGTAGTGTTTATATAACAATATATGTGAGAGTGAAAGAAGTCGATGGACACGATGCCCTATGTTCTAATAACCAGAATTTTGTTTGATAAAGGATGACTGATCCTGAAATAAATGCATTGACTCGGCACTTTAAGATGCACGTGTACACGTAGTGTCTATATTTTACGTTAGCAGTTGTCTAAAATAAGGATAGACCTAACAAAAAATGGGTTTCTATTAAAACCCCACTTGCATTGTGGCTAAAAGAATCGCAACAGCTAAGTAGCAAATCAAATGTAAAAAGCTATCAACAATAAACGCCAAAAGTATAACTCAAATACATTCAGGGACTACTTGAGACACAATCTATTTTTTTATGTTTTGCGTCACAAACATACATGTCGACGTCTAAGAGTGTGGTTTACAATTACTTTGTCTTCTCGACGGAGGGGAGTTCTCTTCTCCTGTGCTTTTGTTTGAGTAAGAATAGAAACAATAATGAAATGAAACCGTGCACTTGGCTGCACAATTGTTTTTTTTTTTAAATATCGCCGAACAATCGTATACATATTGGCTAGACAACATTGTCACATGAATCCCCTTTGTTACCGTCGAGTTGACATTAGTGTTTGTGTCCTACAGGGTTGTTAGTTGTTAGAAACGCGTGTGCCATATTATATAGCGCTGACTTCGCTTTTGAGTTCCGGTCGGGATTGAAATCGGCGACTCAGCTATAGGGCTTGGGAGGTTGTCGAAAATCCACTCTAAAGCACTCAGAAAACGGACGCCGATGACTTCTGTGTGCTTGTCGAATGAATCGTTAATGAAAAGCTATTATTAGTTTTCAAGAAAAAACGTTAAACTGTCTGATTTTCTTTCGGAAATTTGAGAATTTTTTGTCTGATAAAATTTAAAAAACAATTCTTCGTCATCAAATTTTTCAATCAAGTGTTTTGTAACTGCGCTAGGCGATTGTAATGGCTGACTACGAAACCGTCTAGGAACCAATATCCGTAATTTCAAGATTTTTAAAAAGAAAAGCGATCCGTGTATAATTTAATATTAAAGCAAATATGTATTGGTAAAATCATTAATCATTATGTGATCAAATAATGACTAAGCAACCTTTGAGTTGGTGGTTAGCTCGTTTTCTCGGAGGCTGTTGAGTGTTTCAGACGACAAGTTTTGAGAAATATGGAAATGTCGAAAACTCCAACGACACTGAAAGTATATTTTAAAAGTGTTCAACCAAAAAGGCACGTTTTAAATATCATATCTGCTTGGCTGAGATATATTAAACTTTAATTAATTTTCCACCATCTGGTGTACGAAACTATTCCATACTCAAACCATTTCTACGGGCTACGGTTTTGAGTGGCGCCCCTAGTGACTAAAAATGCGCGTCTACTTGCCCGTTCGCGAGACGCTGGGCAACGTCGTCCGACTAATGGATTTAAGATTCGCGCAAGCCACCACCTGTCTTCGTGTCACGGGCAGCTGTTACCCGTGCTTGACAGCCAGACGCGGAGAACCACGGCTACATCAAGCTAAAGCTGTCGTGCGCGCGTTTTTAAAAGAATTTCATTTTCGGAAGCAAAATTGCGTTTAGGCAAATTGCTTTCCATTGTTTTCGAGATTCGTAAGAAATTGTGGGTCCGCCGTCGTCGACGTAACTCGCTGTGGTGTTTCTGATTACGGCTAGACATAGTTTGAAGAGTGTTCACTCGTTTATGAAGAATTTATATTCTATGTGTATCTGATACGTATGCAGCCGTCCATGGAGAAATGCGTTGTCAACCGTTGCTTGGGTTTGGTCGGCGCTTCTAACAAGAAATGGAATCAATATCATTTGGTTCTTGTGGAAACCTGATAACACCTCAGTCAGATATTTATTTTTGGCGTAAAGGCAGAATTGCACTGCTGTTTTCATATTTGTATTCATGAATTTATTTCGTTAACGCCATAAATGAGGTCATAAACGTGAAATATGGACCGTTGCTAAATAATTTTTGTAAATAGAATATTATAAAATAAAATGATACAAAGAAAATACCATAGCTCAACCAAGATATAAAATGTGCAAGTAGAAATTGCTGAGTGCTGCACTCGAAAATTGTTATGTGGCAAGAATACAAAATAATCTTCCAGTTCACAGAAATAAAATACAGAGTATAATAAATCATTTCTTGTTTATCTAGTGGAAACTGGACTGGACATCAACTGATCTGAGGACTATGGGGTTGAACCCGATTCTGTTCTCTTATCGAACATTTAATTTTTTTAAAACTAATTTGTCTAACACATGGTATATTTGAAGCATTCCATAAAATCCATTGATTTTCTTGAGTCATTACTCCATTTTGAAATATTTTAGCCGTTCTTCTAGACAGCTACATGGTCACCGAAGGTGTTTCGTCCTTTCCAGAATGATTGCTCGCTTTGCTGAGCGCGCACATTCAAAGTAGGCCAATGGTTTTATTAATTCACATAATGGGTTTTCTCTTGCTTCAGCTGTAAAGATACCATTGGCACTTGAAGCAATATCGTGGTAGATTGCCAACTCTGTGTGGCTGCAGTAGGTTAATGCCTCTATTGAGTGACGCACAAACACATGTATTTTTTGGACCGTGATGCGCTATCTTCGCCGCAAAATTATTCAACACACCAAAATATTCCCTAGGGTCGGACAGGACGTCGTTGTTTCGTGATCCGATTTTGTACAAGTTTGGGGGCTCCAAAACCACAGGAATACAGAGTAATGCGCGGTGCAATGTGTATTTGAAATTTGATCATGGTTTTAAGCAAGAAAATACCATCGTAGTGTAAAATTTAGTATAATATTTACTGGAATTCAGGTATATTTTGGTATATTTGATATTTTGATCGTCAGGCGGAATGCGCTCGTTGATTTTAGTTTCAGGTATAACCGAGAAGTTCCATGGGCTCAAACGTGACATGAACAATCGTGTAAATGTGGCCCTTGGCGTGTTAATATCGGCTAGCTAAAGTCACCAGCGGAGAATTTAGAGAACAAAGACAGAATTATTTATGCCACATTGATTGCGAAGAACCTTTTCAGAATGGCGGCAAACAAGGTTGTGGTTTGACTTGAAAGTTAAGAAGGACATTTTTTTGTTCCGAATAAAGTCAAAATTAAGCAGCTTCTTCTGTATTAAGTCAAAGGCAGTCGGTGAAATCTGCCACTCTTTGAATATCTTAGTTGGAGGAGTCTGTGCAAGTACAAGTGGGCCACTTGAAGAGAGTACAGTACTGTATACGGGTCTATATACGCGCGGTTTCTTTGAGGAATTAGTCCGGCCCTAGCAAAGCCTAGTCGTAATTGCAGTTTCAGATTTCCTAAGCAGTTCCGTTTCTATATATCGTAATTACAGTTTCAGATTTCCGTCGCTCTACTAAGCGACTGCCCGTGTAATATCTTCCCGAGACCCCTGGTGCATGTATACATGTGTTAAAAAAACCAATCTTTTCAAACCAATACACGGAAACAAAAAATAGAAGTATTCTTAGTAGAAGAAAGGGCCACACTAGAATGGTGAACGAGCTTCAATGCACATCTGCATCATATTTTAACTCATATTTCCCTAGAGTGTGTAGAAAGTGGAATCGCCTGACAGAGCATCAAATCCAGATCCTTTTAAAATAAATCCATTGTGTCCCCAACTGGTTTTTTAACCCCCGCCATAGGCCTCTCACTCTTGGGGGCTGTTTGCAGATAAAATTTGTATTTGTAATTTGTAACAAAATTATGCGTGGTGTTGTCAACACCATATCGGACGAATCTAAAACAGCAATAGATGGATGAAAGCGTTTAATATTGTGTTGAACAGATTAGGAATTTTGTTATAGATTATTCGATATTGTTCGATGAAAATCGTTATTTCAAATATAGGAGTCAATCGTTTGCCCATAGTAACATAATGATTTCATCGAGCAATGCAATTAGTTAATAACAGTATTTAAATTACATCAGTGTCAGTCAACTTATTATTTTGTTCTTTGCGCAGTCTACATCATTCCAACTGAATTTCATCAAGTAAATTTCATCAAGTAATTTCATCAAGTAAAATCATTAATTTAATTTTTGAAACGAGACTAACTCTGAAACGTTTAAGCGTATATCTTAGAACCTATATATGTTTGCACTCAAACATATCATGTATGTATAAAATTGTTTCGTTTCTAGAATGTACAGGTATGAGTTTTCAATTTTTTTCAACATGATAATTTAAAATCTGTCGTCGTTTGTGCAAGTTGGACACAGACGAAATATCCATGTGACAAC
>JAQGBY010003094.1:0-20391 GCA_034698785.1 Mycogona germanica
ATGAAAATGCATTTGTTACTTCAAGGTTCACTAAAGATTGGTCTTGGGAGTTGGAAAACTACCAAGATCATGACAATATTGTTAGTCACATGCACTTGCAGTCCCAGTAGCTCCATCTGGTGTCAGCTGCCGGAAACTGATACAGGAGACCACATTTTGCCAACATTTTTTCGATGTGTTTCCAAAGGAAAATTTCAATAACATCGCTTCTGAAAACAAAGTTGCACAAGTGTCCAGTAACTGCTGGAACCTCCAGAATTGTGTCAGATTACTCATAAACTGATAGTGAAAGTGACACAAGTGCCGGATACATGCTGGATGAGTCTTCTGGCAGTGAAACATCATTGAAATTAAGTGATTCCGACGAAGACCGGGACAGTGAAAGTGACATGGCACAAAAGTGGCATGACAATTTTTCTATTTTTGTGAATTTGGCATTTGGTGGGTCCTAGCTCTCTGTTGTTGCCACCATTTCTGTTCCAGGGGGAGCTGGGTCCCAGCTCCAGTATCAAGGATAACTTTGATGCTGGATCAAACTTCCTGGACCTGTTAAAAGTGTTTGAGGATGAAAAAATGGTGTGCAAAATAGTGAGTGAAACCAACAGGTACACTGGCCAAAAGTTGGCCAGCACTGTTCTTTCACCAAGTTCATGCCTCCGGCACTGGACAGACATGGAGTTGGATGACTTCTGGATCTGGCTGACCTGTGTCATCCTGCAAAGGGTGATCCAGAAGCCAACCATCAAGATGTACTGGACCACCAGTAAACTGGCTGACACCCCCTTCTTCAGGTGCTACATGTCTGAGCGCTGGTTTAGTCTGATCACCCAGGTCCTGCGCTTTGTGGACAATGCCTCCATCCAGCAGGAGGAAAAGACCCACCCCTGCTGGAAGCTGCACAAGATTTGGCCAGTCTAACAAAATATGCTGGAGAAGTTCAGGTCAGCATACACTCCAGAAAGAGAAATCTCATTTGATGATCAACTAACCCTCGGACAAACGATTGCAATTTTGTACAGAGTGAGAAACATAATCTCAAAATCTATACGGCTATTGATATTTAACACATTCTTTATGAGCCACTTCCAGCTATTCATTATTTTCTGGGGGAGTTCGAATCGCGGGACTATAAATGACATTCAAAAATATCTCAACAGTGATGTACGTTTAGCTTACTTCATATCAAAAAGAGAGCACATATTATTAACTGCCATAGGCCTGTACAGTAGGCTCAACCTCTTTACTCTTAATCAACTTTATGCCCAAAGGGTGTTGGAATAATCGTTTAATTATTCACACTTATTGACACCAGTCCATAGATTAATTCCTAGACTAAGGACACAGCATTTCTTTGTGGTCCCGAACTCGCGTCTCAAAATAACCATGCACGAATTATCCTGTAGAATAATGGCTCAACTTCTAAATCTAACTAAACTACGATTGGATATAAAAGTGCCAAAGCACCGCACGCCAAGTTGGATGTCGAGTTAAGGACAATGTCTTGAGGAAAAATAAAGCTGGATAGATACAGTATCCACCATTTACTTTAACTGTCGGATTACACTGCTGTATCTATCCAGCTTTATTTGTCCTCAAGACATTGTCCTTAATTACGATTGGATAGTCCCAGCTATGCACAAGAATCTTGTTTTGTCGACGTAAAAAAAGGGAAATACGATTTCGATCTTAGATAGTGTAGCCAGCTATGGGCCTGTCTACTTCAGATTTTTTGTCTATGATCTGTCCTTTGCTTACTGATTGTTGTTGCTTATTGATTGTTGGTACAGATATTTATTATTTGACGCTCCTTAAATTTTTCATGACTGTACTCTATTGCTCCATTTTTCTTTGCCATCTTGTTTTGTTGCTATGTCATTGTGTAAACTTTGAACCCTTAAGATGGTATTCCTTTATCAACTGGACTAGTCTTATTTTTATAATTTATGCATTTTTTATACAAAGACTACTCTTGATTCTCTGTGCAACCGTGTTTTTTGTTATAAAAAGAGGCGAGAGCTCATATAGTGCATTATGCATCGCGAGCTCTCGTAAAAATCGTCTGTAGTGTGGATCTGCTCGAATGTTCTATGTTCTTTTGTATCAAATATAATCACACTACACACTGAAATAAAACAAAAACAAAAGTAAAGCCGTGGGATCCGTGCCTGTACGATGTCAGGTACACGTTAAAGATCCCTACCTAGGTAGCTTAAGCCTGGGCTAGGCAAAATTACCGGGTCGCCTCCTGGGAGGGTTTTGGGCGAACACGCTGGTGGACCTCCTTAACAAATATCTTAGAACATATATTTCTGCGGTCCAAGTCACTCCACAACCTAGTACAATGCAGGTACAATATCGTTCGTGATCGGCAGGATTTGACCGACAAACAAAAACAGCTTTCACGCCTGAACAATCTGATACACGCAAAGCTTTCCATTTCCTTAACCTCGCTTTTTTTTCTTTATGTCATTTTCATTTACGAGTCTTGAAGCGAGACATTTTCGTGACCACAACGAAACAGGTTCCACCAAAAGCGGTAAAAAAAACCCACAGTGTTCCCATAGACTGCGCATTTGCATCGGGCGTCTCACCTATTACACAAATGAGTTAGCAGGTAAATTATTATGGAAAAATGGTTTGACCGAAATAAAACAAATTTATACAAATATTTTGGCCGAGTAATTGGATTAAAACTAGTTCCCAGAGACTTTTCACACGATTGTATATTAGAATAAGTTGTTGCCATAAAGCTGCAACTTAAGTCATGTGAATTATATATATTTAATGTAGCGCGAGTTGGTTTCGATTTGTGAAAATATAAAATTTGTTTAAAAATTTGCTAACTCGCAATGGCAATTAATTTATATATTAAATGATGAATTCGGGACAGGCCGAATGAAGGAGACGAACAGAGTGGCGAGCTCGCTTTTATAATAATATTTTACTATTATTTTAATTAGAACTGGTGATTGCGAAAAATACAGAGTTTCGTGCAGACCGGGAGTTGAACGCCGGATCCCTGGATTATTAATTTATAGATGATTTGTTTGATCTTCGGCTATTAAATTCTCTCAATTTGAGGAATCAATGAGGTTTTGAATTGACTGACCAATTAAATATACTATTTGCTTTATGTCTTCATTCAATTAAATATAATCCAATTGCATTTCACTATAATTTGCATTGCACATTTATCGTGGAATCAAGCATTTATAATCTCGAAATTATTACCAAAAAGTTTCGAATCTAACATAAAATCGACATAATCGAATATAATCGAGTGGCTCGACATTATCGATTCTCATAATAATCATTTTAAGAATTTAAGGTCAAAATCAGTATTTGATCCTCAATTTGGCGATGACGAAAATAAGGTTTTCTGCAATCCTCAGTTGAGAACTTAGAAGTTGCTCGGAAGTTGATTTTGACTTTGAAAATGAAGAATATGTGTACCCTGGTGGTAGTGCATTTTCGTCCTCTGACCTCTGTCGGTCAGACAACCTACCACCATGAAACCTTTTGGCCTTCTGTCACGACACTTCACCATCCATTGGTCAGGTGGAAATGATCCTTTCTTACAGTAACAAATCTTTCTCTGACATTGGATTTGCCAAGGTAGACGTAAGCTTCGTCCAAAGTTATCATTTTTTCCACCAGCCAGGTGGCGCTCATACATAGCACAGTGCACAGGTGTCAAGAGTCGTCCGGTTGTCTTTTTGCACATTTTTGTTGCAAATCTTGGTGGATTATGTCACTTCTTGATTTCTGTGACATACCACAGTTTCAACATTGCTCGTTCACTCATTGGATTAGCCTTGTTGATCCGCTTCCTCACTTTGTTAATGTTATGTTCTGACTTCGCAGTTCTAAGCTTAGCACAAATGGCTTTTTCGTTGGCTTGTCCATTTCTTTTGCACTTTAATTTATCATTTCTAATTACTAGACATATTGTAGAAGTACTCACAATAATTCCGCGTTTTTTAAACACTTTTCCAAAAGTACATATTCGGGAAATGAAAACTTAACAGGCAAATATAAACGTGTAACGGGGGAATTTCTTTTTTGAAAACTTTAAAAACTTTTATAAAAAGAAATTGCAAGATTACTAATTTTATACACATATATTTTCAAGAATAAAAAAATTATAAGAAATTGGTGAGTTAAATTTTATTTCAGCGCACACTCACTTCACAATTTCACACAAAAACCGACCCCGGGCAATGAAGCTTGGCACAGAGGCCTTGGGATTTCTATTACAACCAAGGGATTATAACCAAGGGATTTCTATTACAGGCAGCGCCTTAAAAATAACCAATACACGAAAATTGTGTGAAAAGTCGACGATGATGATGAATGATGCCTCTTTGATACGTCAACAGTAACAATTATAATTTTTGAAAAATCACAGGAAAATGATAACGGTAATAAAATTGAGGAAGAAGCCTCATAAACTACAGAACTTTCCTAAGCGACTGAGATATTTTAACAAATGAAGTCTGCGTGAACCGCAAATAATTAGTAATCTTGCAGAAATCTTCAAAACCACATTTTTGACGTGGTATCATTCTGTCATTATTTTTGTTCGTGTCAGTGAAGTTCTCTTGCAACACGTATATTTTTTTTTAATAGATGTTTGTTGAGGACATGTGCCAAGTCGACGATTGTAGTTGATGACAGTGCGACCGCCGTTATACCCAAGTTACCCATATGACATCTGACAAGCGCGGCCAAATACTCCTCTCTTTTCTATTCACGATCAGCGCACGCCCGACACAGCGACTGTCGCTCTCGCGATAGGTGTACAGTACAACCGGCGCGTAGTTCATGGAAACAATTACTGAATCCGTGATTCTGGGTCCCGCCCACCTTCGAAATAACATCCAGATCGGGACTAGACAGTAAAAGGTCGATCGCTTACCGTCATTTCAGAATCCTCGACTAATCCATTTGTTAGTTCTCGGAAATCCAACAAAAAACAATACGCGAAAACAACAACAAATAAATCCAACCGTGTTGAGCGAACACGAAACCACTTTTCCTCTCGCTCGCTAGGAGCTCTCTCTCATACTATGTTGCAATACCCAAAAATGCTCAAGTGGGGTGCGTTATGACATCGAAAGAATCAGAAAATCCGTTCTGCGAAAGGAAGGTACTGCTTGCTCATTCGTTCTCGAAAGAAAAACGTCAATCTAAATACACACTAGAATTTCGAATGTGCTGGAGGGCGCGTTGAATTTTTCATACCATTCGGCCGCGTGATCAACACTTCGGCAAAGCGCCTGCGAACTCGAAGGCCCGGGTTGCCCCAATCTGAATTACGATTGACATTTCTCAAATAAGTCGTACGCTCAGTGTAACAAGTCACCTTTGTTGCTGGTTGCAGAAGTTTATTACACCCAGTGATACAGGTGCTGCCATCCATTGCCACATTGGCGCAACATTTCATAGAACAGCTGTTAATCTAATGTTAATGACAGCTGCATCACACGTGGGTTCGATTCCCTACCGAGATCTCTGGAATGTTTTTCGGGAGAGCGATGCAAAAAAAAAAAACTAGTACAAAATGTAAAAGCAAGTATGGTTTTTATTGTGGATGAGAAGATCTTGCTTACACACACACAGTGCACGAACAGTAAAATAGATCATTTTCGAGCTTCAATAAATAATCGATCGCAAAGTGAGCTCTCAATATTGTTAATTAAGACCTAGCAAACAGACAATACATACATATATATATATATATATATATACAAATATTTGACAGAATGAGCCTACATCTATTGGAGGAATATCATTAGTCGTTCTAGAAAAAAATTATTTCAGTCGGACTTCCTGATCACCCGATCCTGATCAAACATTCAGCTACAATGTACATGTGTGAAGGCATTATTTTTTTAATTAAAAAAAATCTGTATAACAGACATGCTACTTTAGGGAGTCATTAATCTAACAATAAGAGTTTTCAACTCACTCTGGGACCATTTCTTAATCTAGTTTAACTTTTTTTCGAGTTAGGATATTTCAGATCATAAGGCAATTACAATACAATTTCAATTGATCACTAAAACGAGTGAATTAGGCGAATTCAAATAGGAATCTTGTCGATTTAAATCGTAGTTAAAATATATACTCCTTTGGATTCCTAATGTCACCCCAAACATTACATACGAGTACATGATGCATGACATCTTACAAACGCCGATCATCTATAATTAATGTATATTTTGATTGTTTTAAATAATTTGCCGAATAATGTCACATTCCCTGACATATGCCAAATTACTGGGATTCGGAATTTGGGAGAAGTGAATTGAACACATCTTGCAATTTGAAGACATCATACGTGTCTCGAACTCTGCCAATCAACTCGGTTTGCACTCTGTCCATTTTTTTGAATATACCTTAGAAACAAAATTTAGTTATATATCCGAATTCGTTTCGTTTGTGCTTTTGCACATTTCCTGTTTTGCATTAGAAACGCTCCATGGAGCTTTTTTGTTCTCGTGAAGCAAAGATCTCGATCGTTCAGCCTAATGTGAATGACCCTAATAATTTAGATTTTTTAAAGTGCAACATCGATGTGTACACAACCTACATTAGTGGGTGCACCCTCTTTGGGGAAGGATGTTTCCGGGTGCCATAAAAATCTTCATATTTTCTTATAACAACTATCCAAAAAACAACATCACATATTCAACCTAGCTTCAAAAATTGTGGGAGTGAATTTTTTTAGAGAAATGTGCTACTTTTTTTAACCCCATAGAAAAATATCAATAAAATCATCACCAGAGACTGGTACACTGACCGGGAGCTAAAACTGAAAACGACTCACTCCTAGGAGGAATAATAATAGTTTCGGAGATCCGGGACGGCCCAGTCAAAGGTCTGTTGGTGAGTGTGACGAGAGCGGTGTTGCTGTCGAGCTTCGTACTTGGACCACTTCCTATCGTCATCATCCGAATCCGATTCTTCATCAGTACGCTGCTGCTGCCGTTTCCTTTTTGGGCTGTCCTTCGGTCCATCCTCCTGCCTCTTGGCCTCTTTGGACCCCACTCGCCGCTCGTAGCGCCTCCTGGCCCGATCGAAGTACCACTCTGCCTTCTCTGCTTCCTTTCTGGCCTGGTGCCGGTCGCTGGCACGATCGAAGATCCAGTCACTCCGACGCTTGGAATGCCTCAGCATCTTGCGTTCGTTGGCGCGCCGGAAGAGCCAATCACCCGAATTCTCAGCGGTGGAGTTCTCGGAATTTGTCAGCACCTTCGCCTTGTTCGAATCATCTGTCTTCAGCGTGTCATCGCTGTCGTCATCGCTGTCGTCACTCTCTAGCAACACTGACGACATCATTTTATAGTCCTCGTCGATCTCAAGCATCAGACTGGCGTTCTCGCTCTCGCCACTGGTCGGGCAACTGGCCTCATCAATTCCGGTGTCGCTGTTCTCCACCGTGAACCTTTCCCGAGCAGTTTCCCTGTATTTCATCTTGTCCTCCTTTCGGGACACAAATTCTGTTTCCTCCACCTTCACCACCAACAAACTGTCATCCTGACTGTTAACCATAGTATTATGGCCATGTAATTTCTTGATACTCTCGTACAGCTTGGTCGCGTGCTTGAAAAACTTTTTCTGTCGTTCCCGCTTCTTCATGGCCTTCTTCTGGACATCACTTCCGGTCCTTGCCGCGCTGATGAGATCGTCGGTAATCATATTCTTTTTGGCCTTTGATTTACTCTTGTCCTTGGCAGATTTCTGGCTGTCCTTTTCCTTGCCCTTTGCACCGCGTTCACTGTCTTTACCTTTGCTTTTTTTATTTTCCTTGTCAGACTTCTCTCCATCCTTGTCCTTGCCTCTCATGGTATTGCCCCTGTCCGTCCCTTTGCAAGAGCTGTCATTATCATCGATCATTACTAATGCTGGCCTCTTCTCCTTGGAGGATTTCTTACCGTCAATGTTTTTGCTCTCGATAGCTTGCCATCTGCTTTTACCTTTGTTATCGTCTACATCATTATTATCATTATCACTGTCTTTATTCTGATCCTTGAAGGATTTATCACTGTGTTTTGCCTTGGCCTTCACAGCGTCAACACTGTCTTTGCCTTTAAAACACAATAGGTTCGCCGATGAAGAAGTGATGAGTTCGAAAGTTCACCAAAATGTAAAATAGAAGATATAAATTGAAACGATCATTTTTGATGAAGATATATCGCTGGACCGTGCGAGATGAGGATGATGAATGAGATCAAAATTTTGTGAAATGATAAATGAAACGTCATGAGATGATAGTAACCTGTTCTATTTTACATGGTCTGCTGCGTCCACAGCAACAGCGGCTCACCAGCCGCCAATTCAGGGCCCTACGTGTGGCGATAGTCCAGCGATAAACCGTCATAAAAAGATGGTACCGCTTCATATTTTCTGTCTTTACCTTTGTCAGCACGATCGTTGTCCTGCCTCTTAGATTTACCACCGTCTTTGTCCTTGCATTTCATGTCACGCTGAATGGCTTTACCTTGATCAGAACGATCGCCGTCTTTAATCTTCTTCTCAGACTTCTTGCTGCCCTTGACCTCACTTTTCTTGCCTCGATCACCATCGCTGCTCTTGCTGGACGACTTGCTACCCTCTTTCTTTGTCGCTTCATCGTTGCTCTTGTCCCTGCTCAATCGATTGTCCTTATCGGATCCGTCTCCTCCCAACTTTGATCCCCACACCCGATCGTAAATGGAGTCCCACCGCTTCTCCAGACTGGCCACCAATTTGTCAACCTGCTTCTGCAGCTTGCCCGCGGCACTGCTGCCACCCTCAGCCTTCTCTTGTTCCAACATGCCAGCCCCCACGCTGTAGATTTTGTCGAGCGTGACCTTGACAGCGTCGTGGATGACCTTGATCGCCTCTGTGGGCATGCGCGCGTCGGCATGACCGGCCACCTCCATGGCCTCTCGCCACTTACTCAGCAGCAGCTCCTGAACGCGTGACGCAATGCGGCGGCCAGAATCAAACCCGGCGCGCGCCTGCTTGGACAGCTGGTCGTAGCTGGTCAGCAGGTTGTCACGCAGCTGCTTGATCTCGCGCTGCACGGTCGGCTTGTCGGTAGCCACCTTGGTCAGGTACTCGAGGAAGCCGGTCAGGTTGAGTTCATTAACGCTGTTGAGGATCCACGAGGTGAGGACCGAGTCGAGCAGGTTGGAATCGTCGTTGTACAGCGTCTCAGTGGCCGGTGAGGAACCGGAAGATGCTTGTTCGACCGTGGGGCTGGTTGCAGATTCCTTTGTCAAAGCAGGCGGAATTTGGTCGCACGTGTTCTTGGTGGAAGTCGGTGGCGAAGACTGGTGGGAATCTTCAGGATTGGTGGCAGCATCGGTGGACTGGTCAAGCTGCTGCGATGGGCCACTGTGGTGCAACCGAGCAACCACCTTTCGCAACTCTTCATTCTCGGCTATCAGTTGTTCAATCTTCTGGTACAGGGTGCTCAGTTCATCTAGCGTACTCAAGTCTTCGTCTGCAAGAACAAAGGTTGTGGCAATAACTACATTAATGGTGAACGCAGTACATTTTTGTGCATTCTAAAAATTATTTTATTCCTCATTGAATGCACAATTTCTTTTTCAATTTTTAACGATGAAAGGTTAATCATTTTTGCTTTATTTTAAAATGATGAAAAAATGCAGACCTTTTCTTTTAACATTTTTTTCAAAATTGTCTCGTGCACGGCTTAATTTTATTTTTTATTCGTAAATTTACCAATGCTAGTGAAATAAACTTTTATATAAATAGAATTATGGATCAACATTAAATATGAAAGCCAAATTGGAATAGTAAATTGCTTTCCCATTTCCTCAAAGAAAAGGTCAAAATTTGTTGAATTAAGATTAGCTGACCTTCAACATCCGTTTCCACAGCCACACGAAGCTCGACAACCTCCCGCTTGAGCTCTCGGTTCTCCTCAGTCAGCTGACGAATGACCTGTTCGTCCACCTCATCATCGGCTTGTTCCAGCATCACCTTGGCACGCAATTTCTCGCGTTCCGCTTCCAGCAAACGGACCCGATCCAGAGCCTCTTGTTCCTGTTAGTAGATGAATTGGACGAATGGAAAAAAAATTAATTTCGACTCTGGTCTCTTGACGTCACGAAACGAAACTCACGAAACTGAAATTGTGCAGACCAGCCGGAGGTCAACCGATTCACCCCACCTGACGCTTGAGCACCTCCACGTGTTTGAGGGTGGCCAAGTTGGTCAGCTGCTGCTTGATGAGGTGGAAGTTGAGTTGGCGGTAGTCTGCTACCATCGCCGGGTTACTGTCCTCACACATGTCCTCGTCGTTGCCACTCCCTGATCCACTCTTGTCGACAAAGTCCTGCAGCACTCGATTCTCGGACAGGAAGTCATCGAATCGACTCTGCCAGTAGTCCACCTTCTCGTAGCAGGGCTGCAGCATGGAGGAGAAAAGACACGTCAACATCTTGTTCGCTCAAACCTGCTACGCGAAATGCTATTTTCGGTGCAAACGATGTTCCTATTTTTTAATCTGACCACCGTACTGACCACCGCATAACTAGCCAAGACGAAGCAAGGTTACAACGATTGATCGCAGCCGCAGATGAATCTGCCTACCTTGGACTGACCATCCAGAGTCACGTACAGTAATTCCGGATTCTGTAAGCATTGTAACAGTTCACCCTGCAGCAACTTCAGATTGCCAATGTGGGTCTTGTGGATGTGTTGCTGGTGGATCCATCGACTGGACCAGCCTGTGTTGAAATGAGACAAACAATTCTTGTCAACATAACAGGGCATCCGAAAGTTTCATTATCCCGTCTATTCCTTAAATCGTGCGACCCTCCGTCCACTCTCAAAGACGCTGACCTGACACATTTTAAATTGGACTGATGGCACGAATCCAGACTTGCTAATCTAGATATGGAAAATGTGACAGAACTAGGTTGAAACGCACGTAATAGCTTCAGCCGAAGGAGATTACAATCTGTATTCATATTTTAGCTCAACATTTATTAGCTCTTCATATTTCAACTCAAAGCTATAATTTAAATAAAATAAGTTCAAAATGTTGCTGCATTTTGAAGTGTTTAAAACAACTTCTGGTTTCGAATGGTCCGAAAGATGGCAGAATATTGTCATCCAGAATTTCTAACTGGTGTTAACCAGAATTTGAATGGTGATTGCGAAAATTCATAAGAATATAAATTGTAGATTGCGAAAAGCCATTTCTGATCAGATCTTGTCACGATCCTGGCTCTTTCTCATTCTTTTTCAATGAACCAATAACGAAGCCACGCCAATTGAACTCTTAATAAGAAAAGAAGCTCCACACGAGGTCGTTTCATCCTTACCAACGAAATGTCCAATTCCCAGTCCGAAGCAGAGGGTGACCGACAACACCAACAGGAAGTTGAGCGCCACGTTGAGTCGCGGATTGGGCGTGTGGGTGTAGGAGCGAACGCGGGTCACAGTCAGGTCGATGGGCAGCTCTGCTTTGGACAGACTCAGACTGGACAGGTCGCTGTGAATGTCGTCGCACTCGGCCAGCACGGAAATGCTCGAGCCACTCGACCGGCTCTCAACGTCGGTGTCCCTGTGACAGACTAACAAAAACGGGAGAAAAAACATCAACTATGAACTTAGTGATGCCCAAGGACTTGTTCTGTTTGATCCCAAGTAGACTCTGCACTTGGCACAGCATTATGATTTCGAACGGACAACTTACTCGAGTCGTTCATCAGACTATAGGCGGAGTCCTGGGAGTACACGGACTCGTCGTTGGTGGCGCCATCGTCGGGAATCAGCTCGATTTCGCTGGACTCGCTGCCACCTCGTGAGGACGTCGAGTGACCGCACGAGCACATTGGTCGGAACGGATCAACGGACACGGACGCTGCCTCGTCGGGCACAACGTCACTGTTACGACAGAAATTCAAATTGACCAACTATATTTACAACTGTCTTTATCTGGCCTATCGATCGCGGCTGATCCGCAGTTCTGAAACACTGCAGTCAAACATTCCAAAGCATCTATTTCGGAGAACAAACGCAGGCTTGAAGGTTCGAATCCCCAACTGAGTGAAATTAATTTTGGAATTTAAGCACGCCATCCAGTGAGCAATGAAACCTCCACTTCCGGTGACCACGTACAAGGACAAAGCCGGGAAATCAATCTAACGTTCTCGCGACTCACGACCGAAATACTGACCAAATCTTATTCTCCAGTAGCGAGCCATCGGTGGCCAGGTGTTGGCTGGCGGCATCTTCTGTATCGTCCTCCTGATCCAACGGAACTTGTTCGGTCACTTGGACATTTTCGATTTCGGCCAAGGCACCTTCGTTGGTTGGGAAATCTCCGCTGTGGGTCTGTGAAGGGGATGACCAAATGACCAAACATTATCATGAAGGTGTTTTACAATCACAAATTTGGGTTTTGTAGCGTTGATTAAGAGACCATCCGATTCCGAGGTTGGATTCAGGCGCGACTTGGATATAAATTTATTGATTAGTTTTTTATTTTCATGATTAGCCGTCAATTTATTTATTACCTTACACGGTTACGATTACCTGGGCACGGTCCAGGTAATCGAAAATTGTTGAAGTTAGTATATAAAAAACACTTTATTTGCCAGACGTGTTCACTCTGCAGGAACGAGGTGAAACCATTTTGCCAAAAAGACTTACATCAAAGTGGCTCAGTAGAACATCGAGGTCTGAAAAACAATCAGCGTTTGCGTGAAGGCTTCTCAGGTCACCGACTAAACACAAAACCGGTCGACCACCGATCTCAATTCTAACCTCTTTTTCTTCGAGTACAAGACAAGAAAATTATCTGTATTCGAAGCATTTCACTTTATCTATAGAACCTTGAAAAGTGACATCGATTTTCGTCCATTAATACTTTCGCCTAAATCCAGACTCCCACAGAAAGCTCATTTGGAAAACGTTCATTTGAAAAATCCATTCCTTAAAAAAATATAGGAATTCCTTAAATAAATGCCAATCCACTTACGTCTTCCGAGTCGCCGTCGGAATCGACCATCGTCCAGCCGTTCATGTGATCGCTGTCGCTGAACTCGACGGACATGATGACTCGGTGGACTGGTGGTGGTGGTGGCTGGAGTCCAACTGAGGACAAGGAGGGTGAGACAGAACACAAATTGTTTTTCAAAAGACACACATGTTGTTCATCCGCGATCACAATTATCTCCCCCAAAAAAATCAACCACACACAGGACAAATCACCCCGGTCACACTGGCCAAAGCAGAGCCAAACTCGAGCGTGTTTTTGCGTGGGATGCGTTGAACTTTTAACACCCTCCGAGCATTTCCGGAATCTGTCACTTTCCTCTTTCTATGCTGTAACTAGTGCTTCTCCTAATACCTCCTAACTCCTATTTCCCTAGAGTGTGTAGACAGTGGAATGGCCTGACAGAGCCTTTTCAAATAAATCCATTCTGTCCCCCATCTTGGCATCATCCTAGTCATCATTCGACCCCAGCTATAGGCCCCATATTGTAATTGTAATCCGTGGACAGGTGTCCAAACAAAAGGGTTCTGTTTCTTTTCATGTTTTAGGGGGAGGCGCCGTGGAGGTAGCATGAAGGGGTTGGGGGAAGAAGGAAGATTTAAAACACACCTGGTCTATTTTTAGCTGGCCTCCAAAAAGTCATCGCACCACGAGTCTTAAAAAAAGAGGTTTCGTTTCTAAAAACAGTTTCCAGTTTACAAAAATATAGGATTGTGACTTGGTTTGTTAGAGTTCGAGAGTCGGCAACAAGATCCTTGATAAACACGTTTATATCCGATCTTCAGGAAAAATTAAATCAAGATATAAACGTTGTTTATCGACGATCTTGTTGTCGACTCTCGATTGCAGTCCAAACAATCATCCTATATTTATGTTATTACTACTATCAAAAGTGGCGACTTCGGCCAACGAACTGTTCCAAAATTTCTTTTTGACGGGAATCCTTCAATTACAATTCAATTCGGGAATCATTACATTACAATTACTTTTCCCTTAACCACTTTTCACCAGCTTTTCATCAAAGACGGGCTGAAAAATTGTTTGGACTTACGAAGGAATGACGAAATTAGTTTTCGACCAGGAATTGAACCCGCGACCTTTATTTTCATTTATTTCGTGAGCAATTGATTCCCGTTTTGACGGACTAGTTCAAAATTCAAAACCGATTAGTCAGTTTTAAAAAATTTATATAATTGCATTTCCAGAGTGAGCGTCAACAATTTCGGAATTTACTCTCTAGTGTCACGCAGTTCCTTTCCAAAAATATATTTTAAAAGCAGGCAGCAACACGACATGACGTCATGAAATTCACACCCAATCTTAAATCTCCCCCAAAACTACAATTCCCTCTCTATTAGGGGGGCGTCGTTAGGTCAAGACAACCCCCAAAAAAGGGAGACCATTTTGGGGAGTAAACAGAGGCGCCGCTCGAACAGTTCAAAGGGCAAACGTGTCGCGAGTCGCGTCAAAACGACCTCAAAACACAGGCAACGGCGGCTGATAAGGAAGTCTGTCCCTCTCTGGAAATGATAAGGGTCAGCTCCGTTCACACACAATTAGAAACGAACAACACGTATTTCCTGCTGCCGTTAATTCGAACCACATATTTAAAGAAAACATGACAAATCGGTTTATTGAACAGATATAAGAATGTAATTGTAATTAATTGGTTCTCATGTGTGGGCTGAATTCGCGACTGAAATAATGACTAGTCTGGCTTAGCCTAGCGATTTTTTGTTTCCAATCAACTGTAGTCAACAGGCGTTACGTCCCCTCTCATGGTGCTTAGGCACTGGAATGATTAAACCTCATGAGGAAAGCCAATAAGGAGGGAGCAGGTCCAATTCCCGGCCCAGATATCTGGAATTTTTCGATCGAAACATTTCTGGACGCTCCTTATTCCTCGATCGTGATTGCGAGTATCGACCAGGTGCTGACGCCACTGGCCTAAGGCGAGAAACACTGACGTCACCTCTACGGCTGCGAGGAAAATAGGTCTCGAAACGATGAGGCGAAGTGAGGGGATCAGTTGCGGCAGGTTGTGCCCTCTGGTGATGGAAGACTTTCTCGTTGCGAGGCAATCACACAAGAAATACTTGGAATAGGTACACCTCCTCTTATTTTGGGAATCAGTTGACCTAGCCGGTTTTTGTCACGTGACCTCGTTGCTCAGTATAAAAAGGATACGCTAGCTGCTAAAAATCTACCATTTTTCCATGAACAGGTGTCGAGTGGTTGATAGGTAGCGCGTTCGCCTAAAAAACCCGTGATCGCGGTTTCGATTCCGGCCGACACCTTCGGAATGTTTCGGGCGAGAGAAATTCCTTCACGCGCCTTCTTTCGGAATAGAAGTAAAGAGAACCCTTTCCTATGCAGCCTAGGTTAGGCAAAAATCTCCAGGTTGCCCTCTGGGGAAGGTTTTAAGATGTTAAATCACCGGTGCACACAGATGATCGCAGGTGCACGGAGAGCTGGAATGAGTGTCTCCAAAAGCGCCTTTCTTTTGAGATTGTGCAAAAATGCGAAAACCACCAGGGAATGCCGTTGATGCAATGGGTGAACGGCAAATGGCGAGACCTGTGCAACGCAATCGATGGGTCACAACCAAAACTAACAATGGAATTCAACAGTGGCATGCCAAAAACCATTTCCATCATGACCACACGTCGGACCCAGTCACGGATAGGCTTAAGCAGCAAAAGACCAACTCAGGTCCCAAGGTGTATCTAAGAAGTGAACACTGTGTATATCTTTTTAGAGTCATTTGAGCTTCTCGCAACATAAAATTAGCATCTATAAAAAGTTAGAACATATTTCTGATCCATCAAAATTATTATTTTTTTTAAATTCACTGAAGTGCGGACACAACAGGAAGATTCTGTCGCCCTCTCCGTGCTTAGGCACTTTGTGAGAGGCATATTTTCACCAGTACCCCGAGCCAAAGCCCGCGCCGGGAATCGAACCAGGGACCGCCGAACCAGTCCGTCGCTTAGCCAACTGCGCTTCGACGGGTCGCACAAAAATTAGAACCAACACCACCGAGTATTCCCAGGCGGTCACCCATCCAGGTACTAACTTGGTTCGACGTTGCTTGACTTCGGTGATTGGACGAGAACCGGTTTATTCAACGTGATATGGCAACGTGATTATGAGATTAGTTGGAACTCACCAAAGGCCAGCCAAAGTCAACCTCTATTGAAATTAATACTTTGAAATTGTTATTCAAATGGTTTTTTAACTACTAGATATTAATTTATTTTCTAGATCTTTATGAACCCTCCTGGATAGGAGTGTTGGTGCCGGGTATCCATCTCTCAACCAATTGGGCTACGACTTACTCATCACTGTCTCGTCTATTTTAGATCATAAGGAATTGGTTGTTCAAATCCCTGCTCTTTCCCCTCAATAATCACGAGCCGCCACCGGATAGATCTTTCTGGCTAGGCTCGTATGGACGTGTGTGTGTGTGGACTAGGCCAAGGTGCTACAATGACGCCACTTTATTCTTTCCAAAGTTGGCCCCAATCATTGATTATTTATGTGGGCGAATGGATATTTGGCAACAGCATCTTTTCAGCTGCTCAATTTCAGGTCTATGGATAAAGTAGAATATGGGCGCTTAGTTTTATTGCTAGGTGGCGCGTATTTCGCGTCGCATTTGACGCCGCTAGTGGCGCTTTCAGGGTGTCTAAAGCGCCGCCCGTCCACATCATGGACACAAAAGAGATTTTATAGATCACATCGGGTTTTATTATCACTTGAATCTTCGTCCTGCCGTATTTGTTTTTGGTGATAAGGACGAAGCAAGTAGAAACAAGCGAAATAAAATCTGACTTGAGACAAATTCTTAATTTGCAGCAATCGAGAAGCAAGAATATAAAAAATATACATTGCATGCAGGAACTCTGGACGAGATCTAACTGCAGATGACAATATATAAATAAGAAAATTCGAGAATACAAACTTTATTCGAAAAATGTAATTTTTTTAACCAATCAACTGCAGTCGTTACGTCTCCTCTTGGTGCTTAGGCACTATGTGACGGGCACAATTTCACCAGTACCCCGGAATCGAATAATCGAGAGCTCGTGCCGGGCATCAAACCCGGGACCGCCGAGCCTCAGTCAGTCGCTTAACCAACTGGGCTACGACGAGGTGTATTTTTGTAAGACTGTAATATTTGAAGTTCGCCATAATTAAATTTTTAGAATTAAGTTTGAATACTTTGTTCTCTTATCGTCAACCTCGATACCCGCAGTTAGATCGCTCGTGCCGTGACCTTCTAAATAACTTTTATGCACGCATGCAGGGTTTACACTCGCCCAATTTTTAGATCCAGATCGTCGGATGTTCTCTAGACTCACGATCAACAATTTTCTTAGAATTTTTACTTCTTGCATGTCTCGATGCCGCGCTTCCTTCACACGCCGTTGTATTACAGAGTATTTATAAGAAGTAGCAAGATGTGCCCGGGACAGCGCCGGACGAAAAAGAACGACCAGAGTCGACGAGAAACTCTTCAAATAAAATAATTATAACTAATATTTAATAAGAATAAACTAAAATGACAACCTCTGCAACTGACGTCGTAACAGCTTCCTGCAATACTATCCAATGCGACCGAAAAAGATCGGCTCCTTAGGAGCCCTCCTTCTTAGGTGTAAATCAAGCTTATATAACCCATAAAGAAGCAATCAAACACCATTTGCAGAATATTTCCTGGTTTCAAATGTCCGTAAATTTGCCATTCGAAACCAGGAAATATTCCACCACATCTTCCAAAAACAATTGCCAGTCAAAAGTGTTCAAAGCGCCTAAATCAAGAGTGAATTTTGAAAACAGCGATTTTTCAAAACGTCTCAAATTCAGCTGCTAGGAGCGCTGGAAGCGTGGGAAACGTTGGAAGATCGTTTAAGGTTGCTGGTGAGAATTCTGAAGGGGGATTGTAATGTTGATATCGGGGAAATTATGTGCCCAGCAATTGCTTTCCCAATTCCGTTGACCAATATGGACCTAAGACTGAGTGCGCCGAACCTTCAAATAACCACATAGAAAGAAACTTAAAAACTGTTCATGGTGTTAGTTCTATTTTGTATATATTCAAAATATTGCATATTCCATGCTTTCTTTAGATTGCATATCTAAAGAAAGCATGGAAACAGAAGAAGAGTGGGCCACACTAGAATGGTGAACGAGCTTCAATGTACATCTGCGTCATATTTTAACTCCTATTTCCCTAGAATGTGTACAGTGTGGAATGTCCTGAAAGAGCCTCAAATCCAGAGCCTTTTAAAATAAATCCATTCTATCCCCAACTGGTCTTTTGACCTCTGCCATATGGCCCTCTCTTGGGGGCTACCTGTGGGTAAAATTTGTAATTGTAATATGCTCATATGCCTTATTGTTGATTTCCAGTAGAACTGCACCGCATCAGCTGATCCTCTAGAACACCGCCAGAGGGCAACCAACAACTATCACCAGTTTTGATGGGCCACTTGGGTGGGATTCGATCTAATTAACGTAATGCGACTCTCGCTTCGACCTAAGAACTTGTTTTTTGTTTTGTCTTTCGGGCCACAGCTCGAATTAGACCTAAGGGGAGGGAAGGGAAGGTCTAACATAATAATGACCGTTGTGCCCGGGACAGCGCCGGGACGAGAAAAGACGAACAAGAGTTGGCGATAACTCTTCTCCCAAAATAATAAATAGGAATGGTCGCTGCCACGCACGAAAGGCAACATTTTTATTATTTCAAGCAATCGGACATATATTGAAAAGACAAAAGAGAGGACATGGCGTGAATCGAACCAGAGACCGGAAGTCCGTCTCATACACCATCTGGACTCGCAGCGAAGAGTGTCTAAGTAAGACTAGAACGCAGTCAGCGATGATTTCACTGCTGACGCTGATTTCCCTTAACTATTTAATGGTACACAATTACCAGATCACGAAAACTGCATTTAAATAAACTAAATTGTCTTGGCGATATAGTATGCCTAGGCCTAGGCCAGACCTCGCGCACTCTTATACCAGACATTCATGCACACATACCCCCAAGCTGTTTGGCAACGACAACCTAGATAGTGCCAAGAACTATGGCTTCCTGCAACAAAAAATCTATTTTGGCACCTAGAACGCGTCGATCAATGCTCAGGGATCGAAAAAAGTGAAAACAAAACTGTGTGTCCTTACGGTAGTCGCCATTTAAATGCCAAAAAATATGAAAGGGGTTCGAAACAGGGGCGCGTTGATACTTTCTGGCACTCCAATCAGGTACTACCATTGGCATTTAACGCGATTCGAGCGCCAGTGAAACTGACTATTAAACGTGTCGATATTTCGATTGAATTCGAGAGCCGAGGCTTAATCACACCGCAGTCAGTAAGTATAAAGAGATTTAAATGACGAAATTGTTAGCAATCCTTTCGATGACGCAATTGATCGTCTCCGTGTTGGCATTTGGGCGTGTTTTCTGCGTCTACACATTGAACAGATGGGAAAGCCAATCAACCGAAGTTAAGGAGAGAATCGGTAAAAAATGTTAGGCTCTTACCGAGTGTGGCAATTGAACTCCCTCGATCACTTTCTGGTCTCTTTATTTCGGTGGTCAGCAGATGACTGGTTGGGTATCAGATTCGAAACATGAATAGTTTATCTTTTTCGATCACAGGCGAGCTTTTCTTCGTTTTCTGGAATCCGACGTCGACTTCACTCCCATTTAACAAGTGCACCCTCAAATGCAAAACTCCAAAAATATATCTACGCTGCGCGTATGACGGACGGGAAGTGGGGAATTGTTATCAACGCCGCACTCACAGCACCCTCGATCTACGCGTTTAAATCGAACGATCGATACCTTTATTACATTACTATCGATACTTTCGATCACAGGGATTTTCTCTTCCAGCTGCTGTGGCCTTATGCTGTGGCCTTATGCTCGTCTTGGGTCTTTGGATCTTTGAGCTCAAAATTGTCCTCTGCGCATGCGCGCTACCCCCTATTATTAAGATACGATGGATTTGCGCCAAAAGCGTATGATAGTCATCGATTTGTCGAAGAGAATATCTTAAGACCGGTCTTCGAGTCTTTACGAACGTAACGGCCGCCTCCGAGCGGCCCCTAAAAATAATAGATAACACTATTGTCGTGTCTTTTACGAAAGTACTTCGTGAATTTTAAGAAACACAAACAGAGGTAAAACAAATTCCAGATTGTCAGTTGAACAAGTATTTATTTCAGTGGTCAGATCTCAATTCTTCAAACAGGAAGTACACACTTTACAGTTGCGAAATACAAAACATGTATTTGGGGGTGTCCACCATCTCCTTTTCACAAAAGAAGCAAAAACTCGCTTTGCAGGGTAT
>JAQGBY010003095.1:0-20386 GCA_034698785.1 Mycogona germanica
GCCGGGAATCGAACCCGGGACCGCCGAAACCACAGTCAGTCGCTAAACCGACTGGGCTACGACGAGTCGTACCGTTGTGCTGACAGTCTTAGTACTGTGACGTCCATGTATTGCAATATTATTGTTTTACTTGCGCAGCTCGAGCATTCATAAAGCTTGCGCTCCAATCACAAATTAATGACTTGTTTCATGAGACGTCAGTTAATGACCATCTTATTCGCAATTCCTTACAACTATAACTGCTGCTCTCTCTCTCAAGAGCTCGCGCGTACGCGTATCGGACCAAGGTTATCGATAGCTCAACACGTAGATAGACTTTCACCAGCCGATTCGAAAGTTATACAATCTGCTAATTGATTAACCTAGGCACATACGCTATAGACGTAGACAAGGATTGATGCTTAACCTGCGGCCCACAAGGCCACAACTACTGCGGCCTCTTTTAAGCTGTCTACTGAATTGGAAAATTTAAGAACGCGACTCCATCGACCACCTACTCCCCTAATTTAAAAATGAAACGATGAACGAATTTTTTATTTTGAACTAGCTGACCCGTCGCGCTTTGCTGCGATTCGATAGGATGCATTCATTTGCATCCCGCTTTCCCGTGCTTTCCCGCTTTCCCCTGCTTTGCCGCTTTCCCCTGCTTTGCCGCTTTCCCGTGCTTTGCCGCGACGCATGCAAATTTACTGTGAGGGGAGGGGGGTTCTGAACTGACGTCAGCGAGAAGAACAAAAGAGAGAAGAAGGTTGATCCCACTGCCTCGTACACACAATTTCCCTTTTTCCCGGGAATTTTTTAGCCTGCACGGTCATACTACCTCGTCCGTAGTTCAGTAGACGTCCGATAGAGGCAGGCTAAAACCAGTTTATCCCAAAAAACAAATATATCCGGGCAATTTTTTCCATTTTTGTTACCATAACAATTACCGTTAACCGGGACTATGACCAATGTTTAAAAAAAAATCATCGAAATCGGTCCAGTAGTTTTCGAGTCTATCAAGGACACACATACTCACATACATTCACTTTTATATATATAGATTCAGGTGTGGGGCGTTAAGAGAAAATGAGTGTAGACACCATTCACACCAGACACGAGATGGTCTCAGATGGGGATATAACAATTTAACACTTAGCGATCACCGACAGAAAAAAAATTAGTTGCAAGCCCCTTACATTCTCAACAGACTTTTGTACAGGGTTAAACCGCACGCAATGAAGTTGCCTTGAGATATTTGATATGCGACCAAGTCGTTAAACGCGAAGATCGCGTCTCAAGAGTGCACCGTATATGGGTTAAATACGTGGTCCTGATAACTGTACAGATCCAGTGACCCTGCATAGAATTGATATAAACCGAACCGACACGCGTGCACTCATGTTCGCTTGTCATATCAGGCGCCACCATTGAGGATAACCCCGAAAAAAAAAATTGATATGAAGTTGAATCTTGAACGGAGACGTCGTAAACGGATGCGTTGGAGGAGATTGATTGTCAGATTGACTCGGGAGAATTAAAATTAACTTTTCAAATCTATGTACACCAAAAAAATATTGCATCGGTAATGCGAAATAAGCCACTTCAAATTAAAATGGACTCATTATTTAAATAAAATTCCACTTTATCTTTTTTCGAATGTGAAATTATTTGTTAAAGTAATTTTAGATGGGTCATGACACCTGCCGGTAGACGGTACACCTGTCTGTACGTTACAGGGCAAGGTGTGCTTACTCGGAATAAGTGATTACAGATTAGCTGCATAAGAGCAGCACATTCGTCGTTTCGTGCGTCTTATCTGTTAACAGAAATGACAGAATGCTGCTACTAGAATAGACGATTGGACATTCGAAGTTTGACACATTTTGTCTTGACCATGACCTAGTGAACATGTAGATTCGCGCCACAATGTGCCAGACAACAAGCGCGTATCAGTTTTGTTTGACATACAATCAATATTGATACTGATACATCGTATTCTGCTACATTACTTAATTGCAAATTGAACGATTAAAAATGTTGCTTTTCAATTGTGGGTGTAGACCAGAGAAATTCATACTGTTAAAAAATGCTAGATTTAAGTATGGTAAATATCTTGAAAGAGAAATTCTGTTCGAAAAACATTTTTTTAAAGATTTAAAACGTCAATTAAAATATTTTAAATCCCAGAAAATAAATAGCGACGGTGCACAAAACAGCAAATAAGAAATTTGTAGACGTCTCCATAGACGTGTTTATTTCAAATTCAGACACCTCGTAAAATGTTAGACTTGCCTCGAAGAAATGATGACCAAGTCATCTCATAACCACAGAAGGTGCATCAATATTAATTTAACCGAGCACCTCTCGATCTAATCGTCACTGCAATATAACCAATGGACTTTGCTAAAGGGATTCAACCCTTTCACGAGAGCGGTGTTGCATAATTCAATGAGTATAGCGTCCCCATCCCCATTTCTGCATCCGAAATTTCGCCAGTTTATATATATATATATATATATATATATATACAGCGGCGGGTGCAGAACCATCGACGAAATGAGCAATAAAAGCGAGGAAACGGCAAACAGCAATGGTTTTTGTTGGTGGGATGCCGTGGGAGAGACGGGTTTTTATGACAAACCCAACTTAACATATAATCATAAAATATTTAATACTGGAGGAAAGGTATGCGAATGAGTTTGGGAGTGTGTGTATACATATATACATACTCCATATGTGTATGTGGGGGGTGAGGAAAGGACATTTGTCAGGGAGCTTAATCATGTGGAACAGTCGGGACAACAGGATAAAATGACGCTCGATTCCATCCTGCCTCATCCACGGTCGGGTAAAGCGTTCGTTCGAATTGTCCGGGACACAATTTGGACAAGAAACGACCAGTTTAATTTTTGTTAAATTGTTCTCATTATCTAATGTTGTTGGGCAATAATATCCTAAGGTTAGCAGATTGCGAATTTTGGACGAAAAGCTGGTGTCAATTTGTCAACAATAATTTTGTCAACAATATTAGTTTTGCACTAATAAGCTCAACCCTTTTTTTCCAATCCAAATTTTAGTTGTAGATTCGATAAGTATTTATTAAATAATTATGATTGGCGGGAGATACCATCGACTTTTAGATTCCCATAAAGACGGAAAATTAAAGCTGTCAAATAAAAAAGAAAAAGCGGAAGCTGCTGAAGTGATTCGTACATCAATCAACTTTATGCAATATTTGAAAATCCTAAAAATCGAGACCTCAAATTATTTGGGTTCAATTGCAAATTAGCAGAACCATCTGCAGCTCCAAATGTCATTGCGATAAATTTCGCCGTTCGTAAGTAATCGTCGAGGCGGAAATTTAAAAAGAAAAAAAATTACGTCAAAGATATGACAATCATTTTTAATTTTTCAATTTTTACATGCTGCGAATCGTCTCCCGCTTCCGCTTTTTCTCCGATATTTTTATTTGACAGCTGCTATTTTCTGTCTCACTGGGAATGTAAATAACCGAAATAAAATAAAGCTGAAACAAAGCAATGGATATATATATAATCCGGGTCGACCGTGCTTGTTCAGTTGGATGACTGAATCGGGTTAACAGTTGCAAGTAGGCCAATAGAATGGCTTACTTTGCAATTGTATGCACAGAGACAATGTTATTGGGGTGGGGGGGCTGCTGTTGCTCGATGATATGGGCGTAGGGTGGAGAATGGTATTTACAATTAATTATTAATTTAAAAAGGGAGTATCAGGTGGACCCCCACAGAAATGCATTAGCCCTCATAGGACGATTTAAACTCTCCTATGAGGTTAAAATTTGAGGATTCGATTTGGGTGTCCTAGTGCGAATGTTACAAAATTTCGTACGCGCAGTTTTGTCAGTAGGTGGCACGGATTTCGTCATTTGAGAGATCGCAATTTGCAAACATTACCAGAGAGCAGCGAACCAATAACTGCCACGCACAGAAGTCGTATATATGTGGTCTTGTAGTTGCGAATAGAGGGGAAAATGGAACCCACGTTGCAAAAATTACAGTGCATTCATTATTGGTTTGTGGTGGTGGTGCCCTTTTTTGACAAATTCCTCATTTTTTCTATTTCTCCCTCTTTTATTGAAAAAGTCCATGACAAATGACGTGCTTCAAGGAAAATGATGGCACAAAAAAGGCTGCACATTCAGCAGATTACGCTTTTCTTTTTTAATATATAAAAGGGCCGAAAATCCATGTACGCTGCGCGTACAAAGCTGCTTCCCTCGGTCAATTGAACGAATAACCATATTTCTCTTTTGTGCTTAAATCGCATAGTGAGCTATCATCCTGACCGACAACGTGTCAATTCTGAACAAATGTGACGGGATATTAATTTGGCATATTAATAGTACAGATAGTACACGAGTATATCCCGTGAATTTACTGTATGCACCTACAATGTATATGCACTGTGTAATTGGGAACATTGTGAATAGAATAACCGCACAGAGCGTATCTAAAAATAAAAAAACGGTGTTTTTATTTTTCAAAAAATGGAGATGATAAATATTTTCAACACGGTTGCTGTTGCCGAGAGAACAAAAACGCTTTTGAAAAAATTTGGCATATTTGTCGTTATAGGAATGGGATGTTGTTCGATAACTGAGTCCGGTCACTGTAAACTGATTAGCATTCGTGGGCTTCGAATATTGGGTGACCTTTCGCCGCACTGACCTTTATTTTTAAAGTAAGCAGGTTTGTACCTGGTGCTGAAGTGGAGAAACACCTTAAGGTGAAATGTCTACATAATTAAGAAAAATAGGCGACGCTTTTCTATAAATCATCGTAGCTAGCATTCGTATGTTTGTTATACATCGAATGTCTCAATTTTTACACGTTTTTGAAAATTGTATATTATCAAAATATCGATTTAAATTTGGCCCATCCTGGCGGTGTGTGAAAAACTAAAAATGTACAGTCATTTATGATCAGCAGCCTAAATAATAAGTACATAAAAAGTAAAATAAAGAAAATTACACACACACAAGAAACAAAGCAAACAGGATCAAAACAATACAAACATCCATGTACATTTACTGAAACCGGGGGTTTCATATATGAAAAACAATATTTTAGCATTTGTTTACTCAGTAATAAACACACTGGCCATCTTCGAGCAAACAACTCTCCAGATGTCAATATTTATTTTAAGAGGGATGAAAAAGCCAATCCATAAATATCGTAATAAACCGTTATGATAATTACATTACGGTTTAGCATTCTTACCATTTATTGATTTCGATGAAGCGACCTTCAACAACAATGGAGTCATGGCTTTATGAACCAAAATAAATAATCCACACAACCTGGCCGGAATATTCCTCCCACCCGTGTCCTTCCCGCCCTTATAGTACTCGTTTATATTTTTCTCCAGAATGGCAGATGACGCCACCCCATACATTTTCACGAATAGGTTGTCGCCTATTTTGAGGCAAGCAGCGGAGATACAAAAAAAATATGATCCGCCGGTGCGTTGCGGTGGAGCTGTGTCTACACAACTTTATTGGCGCAAATATGATTTTCCACGGTTGGTCGATGATATACGATAAAAAAGATAAAAACCCCTCTTCCTACGATCGACGGGTCGTGTAGACCCTTACCAATATGATGAGCTGGTGGATTACGCGAAGCCTGCTCCCATAAGTAAATATGAGGTGGCGCTGCTGCAGATTGCCACTCTCACAGGTGCGTGAATAACGGTTTCCATCAACTTCCGAGCACAAAAGGACTACTTGCGGCCGTTCACGAACACCATCCTCTTGAGACACCAAAGTCACATTTGTAAAAAGAATTCTCTTTGTTCTCAGGAGGTCACCAGCTTTGTCAGTCAAGCCCAATGGGCAAACCTTTTTAAATATCGGTCATACCTTTGAAATTCCTAAGTCAAACGCGTAAGAACAAGACCTGACCAACCAGGAAGGAACTCTAACCGCATTTGAGTCAACCACTAGTCAACTAGTTAAAAAAAAATATTTGTTTGATAAATTTGATAAAAATCGAAGAGGATAAATAGCCTGAATTATAATTAGTCGCATTGATTCTATGCTTAACAAAATAAGACATAATTAATTTTTCACCTAGAATAAACGAATTAATCCCTTTGGTCAAAAGACACACAATTTTTTTAAAAAGTTATCCTGATGGCTTATCAGATAGATTTTCATTTTTTAATTCGATCATAATGCACTTAAGAATTAAGAATGCACATTTAAGAATGTACTAATTCGAAGATGCGAAAATAAAATTGCATCCACACTTTTTATTCAACACCACCACCGACGTCAAATGACTTGTTTAGTTTGTATAGGGATATTGAATTTTGAAAATAAGTACCCGTATTATTGTCCATTAGACAAATCTCATAAAAATAAGCTCGTCTGATACAGTACATACACATATATATATACATGTGTACGTTGTAAGCCAGATTCAAAAGCAGCAAATGCCAAAATATTGCTTGCTCATTCATTTCCATACGTCGGTAATAATATTATTTGCCCAAGTGTTGCCACTAAGTGCATTTCAGTTTCATACGCTCGTATAACTTCGACGACGTTGATATATTTGCACTAACTCGATCCAATAAATATGGCGCTATTTGAATAACAGTGACCCATTTACATATTTACAGGGATGAACGGCAGAGTGGTGTACGCCGATTTTGTTTCTTCGATTTTCGAGTCAAGTGAAAAAATGCTATCTTGTCATGTCGAATCATGTTGAACCACTGAAAGAAAATGTCACTAAGACAAAGCCTTTGTATTGCAATCGTCGACAGAGGACAGCAGAAGTTGGATAGGTTTAAGATAGATTTAAGATAGAAAAAATAACGGTTTACACCAGTATGGCTTTCACACCATTATTTCATGTTTTGAATCCTCCCCATACATCACCCTGCTTCAACAGTTGTCCGAGACCATACACGATTGCGTATGGACTGAATATGAATCATATACAGCCCATAACCGTTTTCCAAACGATCTATCTATCAGTCTATCACCAGTGTAGGAGTACTAGTATATGAGGAGTGGGTTAGGGAATAACAACTATTAAATTACAATAATAAATTTTCAGTCGATATGGCCTTCACTGATTGATCATCAGCTGTTCTAGGCAAGCGCATCGCATTGAAAAACAATCTGGCGTTCATAACAAGCCGACAAAAAATAAAGACAAAAATATTATTATACAACATTATAAAATGGAAAAATTCTACTGAGCATTCGGAACTCTCGGATACTAAATAAGAGCATTAAAAACGATCAGCTTGTGATCATTCTAAAGCAGTAATCCGCATCTTGAGATTAAAGTCTTGTATTGTCCAAAACGTCGAAGGACACATTGTTGATTTGTTGATCGTATTTCAAATTTATGCTGTCCTGTTGCATATAAATGAATGGCAATGACTAGCGACAAAGTAACACAAAGCATATGTAATTGAAACAAGTATCTATCGAAGGTTGAAGTTCACAGGTTAAGGACATTTGAATTGTTTGGTTAATGTTTGTTATTGGTTCCCTGTTTGCGTGGCGCTGATATCGATTATCGTTCAATTTAGCTTTCCCAGGCGCTTATTGAATTGAAATGCTAGGGCTAGGCAAAATTATCAGGTCGCCTCCTGGGGGGTTCTAGTTCTAGTTCTGGACCTCCTTAACAAATAGCTCAGATACAACTGGTCGTTCGACCCCCGCCATAGGCCCCATAAGGGGCTGCTTGTGGGTACATATTGTAATTGTAATTGTAAAAATGCTGACACCTGCAGTCACCTGCCTTAGTTGAAATTGAAATGGCGAAATGCGCGCCACCTTGTGATAAAACGCAGCACCAATATGTCAGTCTGTTTGACTCCGGGAGCCAGACAGAGCTCCGAGATTTTAGTCGTGATCGGAAAGAGAGACATTTCGCGACGAGATTCTATTTTTGGGTCCTCGCCCTGCGCCTGTTATCACTTCGGAGTTCCCCCGTACCAGCTCGTTAGCAACGATGTTCGTAAATTAAGAGAAAACGGGAGAGACTTTTTCGCTGATGGCGAAGAAAAATAAATGTCTCCTTCGAGGAGAAAGAGGAGGGTTAGAGGAGGTGGTGGTGGAGGACTGGAGGAGGTCAGAGTTTAGCGTACCCATTCCAGTCACGAATTTATGTGACCGGGGCAAAATTGTTTTGAGGCAACATGACCGACATCGTGACATGGACAGACTCTCTTTCTGGATGAGGTTAGTGGGGCTGATGGGTCCACATGGTGGAACATCTCCCAACAGGAACTTGCTGACAGGGTTAGGCATGATGATTTGTGAGCTGACTACAAATTGCTTCGCCGACACGGAAAAATAAATGAACAAATTTTTAGGAAAAAATGTAACTGTCTTACATTCCGAACATCATATCCGAGACATCGTAACACTTGTTTGAGCTGATAGTTAAATTATGTGACTGTAATTAAGAGAGATCGTCATGAATGAAAAATGTATGTTTGGCAGTCACAAATTCGTGGATTAATTTCCTAATAATTGTTTCAGTATTTACTTTTGATTTTTCCTAGGTAATGAATTCCTAATCGTAGCTCAAATTCCAAATTTTGAACTTCGAAATTTCTACATTCTAAGTTTAAAAAATGCTTCGGTCATTTACGTAGACTGTCCAGTCCCTTGACTTTCATCAAGATATCTGATAAATATCCGAAATATTTGTTCAGCTATTTCGAATACCGAAAGAAACTCGGCGAGTGCAGCACATGAACTCATTTCTGTACTCTTGACAGAATAATTGGTTTGGCTTCTTCAAATTGGAAAACTGTTTTGAATCCAGGTATGGTGATATATATATATATATATTTAATTCACTGAAGTGACGGATCACAACAGGAAGATTCTGTACCCCTCTCAGTGCTTAGTGCACTATGTGAGGCACGATGATGCTCAGCGGGGGCGGTTCCGGGAGAGTGGGGTTGTGTGGGTGGGGAAGGGGGATGGTCAGGCAGGGGGTAGAGATGTCACAGGCTGGGGGTAAATCGATAGGTGAATGGAAGATGGATTGGGCTGTGCGGTCCGCTTCACTATTCGGAATTGGAAAATGGAGACTAGAGGGGATAGGGATTTGGCGAGGGTGTATTCGGGGAATGGGCAAGGTGGCCGGGGTGGGGAGGTTATTAGCAAAAATAAGAAGACGATGCTCGAGATTTCTAGTACCGATAACGACGAGAAAATAGCCGTTGCCTGCTCCAACTGTGTTAATTTGCAGCTCCCCCTTCTCCTGACAAATGGGGATCTGAACGAAATTTGAAATTAAAATACGCGCTGTGCGTTCAAAATGTCTTGAGATGTTCTAGTCTAAAAGGGCACTGTGTGACCTTCCGGTCCACCATCAGGGGCGGACACGGGACAAATTTTAGGTCAGATTTTGAAATCGCGTAGATCCAATCTAATCGTCTGATCTAGATTTATTTATCGGTTTCCCCAATGTCCAAATTTGATGATGAAAAAATCGTCATCCAAAATATTTTTAGATTATCGATATATTGGATGAAGCCTCATCAGTCCACGAATACAGTAAATAGTGCAAATGGTGTAATAAGATTTTTCTTCGCACCTCAAGAATTTTATTTTCGAAAGTGTCCTCTCTAAACGTTAAATTGATAGAGTGCTCTTTAAATGTCTAAATGTTATTTACATTTTTTAGAAACAATTTGTCACGGCAAAAAAATAAAATATAAATTGTTTAGTGTAAACAAAAATAACGTTTAGCGGTCTTAAAGATCTTGGTTCTTCCGAGTGCGCCCACTGTGAGCTGATATTAGGGGGACAAGCCGGCCCCCGCTGGTCGTCGCTATTCGTGGCCTCGGATTGGACAAAAATGTCACACATGTTCAAAGCTATAGTCATTGGCCCCGGCCAGAATGCCCCGGACCCCATGGGCAGACGCCGCATCATTCGTCACCATTACAGAGTATATGGGTATCTAGCGCAATCCCTAGACGGCGTAGCGATCTTGCAACATTTACGTCAGGATGACAATTTCGGATTTTTATTTCCACTTTTTAGAATCCATTGGGACGACATTTAAATTTCCATTTTCATAAAAATTATCGATACCGTAATAGTCTGCTTATTTTTGCAACTGGGGGCAGCTCGGGGGTCAAAAGACCAGTTTAGAACAAAAATTGGATTGCCCTAGCTAATTAACAGGTTCAATAGTTGAGATTGTCCCACCTTTGATACACTCTGGAGAAATAGGAGTTGAAGTTCTTTCCACATCCATTTTTAGTATATGACCCCCCTTCTTCTGCTCTTAGCGGATATAATTACTTGTACGACTCGTCGTAGCCCAGTCGGTATTGCTACTGGCTGTGGCTCGGCGGTCCCGGGTTCGATTCCCGGCGCGGGCTCTCGAAAGTTTCGATCCCGGGGTACTGAAGTGCCTGAGCACTATGTGGGGTACAAAACACCTGTAGTGCGGTTGACTACAGTTGATTAAAAAAAAAATTACAATTACAAATGTTACCCGCAAGCAGCCCCCAAGAGAGGGGCCTATGGCGGGGGGCAGATACAGAACAGACAATTTCCTCTCTGATTTCAAAATGCGAACCAAAAATCGAATCGTGCCTCTAGAGTACTCTTAAGCGATCTGGCCACTTGATGGCACCAAATTGAACGTTCAAACGTGGCTAACATCATTATCGCAAACAGCCAATACGTTTCAGCCGATCGAGATTGGGTCATAGTACTGAGTGAGCAGAGAGTCTCTCCCGTGCAGAATATATATACTAGCAATATATATATACGCAGGCGGTAAATGCGGGTCATTATTCTTGTTAAAAGTCTAGCATGGTGTCTGCGTTCTTCTATTCTATTTTTACGCCCAGGCTCGCAAAGCCAGCGCGCGCCAATTCGCATTTGTACAACGCGAGAGCGGGGGTAAAAATATGTCTTTGGCATTTTCTCTAAAAGCGCATCGTCAGCTGTGCGGTATGGCTGGAGTTGCTGGGGGTGACACCATCCCCACAAACCCGACAATTTTTTTTTTGTTCCTAATATTTTTTTTTGGGCACCCGAGACAGTTGAAATAACAGGAGAACGAAGGGGGTGAGTGAGGGAGCGCATCCCAGCTGTGAACGCCCGGTCACAACGAAAGATGGTGAGGTTCCTCATTTTCGTTCCCCCTTCCACTTTTCCCGATCCACCAACTTTATTCCAAATTCGTACAAACGGTACTCTATTTTGAATTGTGTCTCGGTTAACTCCAAACACTAAAATGGTTGCTGTTTATACAAGCACACTGTCGATAGAAAATATTAAGAGGATTGAAGGACCCTCACCTGTACGATTTTTCAAGAAAACGTTCAAGACAGACTAGATCTAGGCTAGCCTAGTTCCTTGCTAAGGATAGGAAAAATTATCGGTCACCTCCTGAAGGGCTGGTAGAGTGATGTACCTCATTGACAAACACAAAAAAAGAATCCAATAGATTTGGGAAGACGTCGATGGGGTTATAAAATGAAAAAGTCTGGAGATTGAAGGACACAATCTAAAGTCGACGACAAGTCTCTTTATAAAAACTTATTTTGATAGAAACTTCACTTATTACACGTTTACAATGATGAATCGTAATCCATGTTCATTCATCATTGTAACCACGATTCGATCATCATTGTAAACGTGTAATAAGTGAAGTTTCTATCTAATTAAGTTTTTATAAAGAGACTTGTCGTCGACTTTAGATTGTGTCCTTCAATCTCCAGACTTTTTCATTTCACAAAAAAAGAAAGTAAAATTGTTTAAGATCCCATCAAATGTCTTGAAATATCCTAAGAGGTACTTGTAAATAATAATGATGCATTAGTCAAACAATTAAGATGACACCGGTATAGTTGGTGGAAACGACAACTGAATCTGTGATACAGCATAGCTGACATTAAATTAATGGTGTGATTACGATTGAAATGATGTGTTGACCCCCCCTAACTATTTCATTCTTGTTTTTACTAACTACTCTGTATATCGAAAGTTTGCATAGAATCTGCCATGAGGACCGGAAACTACATTCGGTTGTGACGGTTGCCATGCAGCAGCAGCACCGCCAGCACAGCACGGTTGTTCATTTTCATAGTGCAGCACATAGACACATTTGACAATGGGCGGAATTCATAAACATATGGCGGCTCTGAAACAATGCAATTTACGAGCACGCTCGATGCATGTGGTCGCAATCCTACAAGCTTACACAGCCTACCATTTTTTTTTGGATTCCGAAATATAAAAAAAAAACCCTTCGACTTACCCCCCACTCTCCCTTTCTTTCCAACTTGGTCGTTGCCATTATGACCGTGTGTCGATTGAAGCTGGGGGGGTATTTTTGGACGATCTAACCCTAAATTATGGAGCCGGAATCCGCCAAGACAACACGAATCGTGAATTTATGAAATCGTAAAGAATCAATCGTAGCGAGCGAAAACAGTTTTCTTGAACCAAAACCATCAACAAACATCTGTTCCGGGATTTCTCGCAATTGACACCAGAACATGCGATGTATGCACAAAATCTGTTCTCTGCGTTCAAAAAAAGTCATGTCCTCTTTGGGAGTCATGTCCTCTGCCACATGGTCACACAAGTGGCCGACTTAATTCAGAGCAATGAATTAAATTAATATCGTATACCTGTACGACCAAAAATAATATTTTTTATTTCCCACTACAGTAGGTACGTACCCGCCTTGGTGCTTAGTCACTGTGCAAGGGGCACGACCAGTAGTACCCCTGGACCGAAATAATGGAGAGCCCGCGCCGGGAATCGAACCCGGGACCGCCGAGCCACAGTCAGACTACGACGAGTCGTGCGACTCCGGTTTATCCGGTTTACGACGGAGGAAATAATTATTTCCGGATGGTAAAAGTAACCATCCGCAAAAGTCAAAAGAGATAGGCAAAATTTAGAACGCATTATGAATAAATATCTGGTCCATATTTTCCAAAATTACTGAGTTGGACCCATAATTATGCGGTTTTGAGCAATTTTATGCTGGAGCGGATATACACCTTATACGTATTTCTATTATCCATTTATTCGTGCATGTATATATATATAAACAGTACATGTACATCCCCATCCAACATGAACGAGTGAGTGTATTTATAGAGTCGAGCTCGTCTGTTTCTCCCAGACGGATGCCATTGTCAGGTGATGGACGCCGACACGTCGTGCAAAAATGCCTCTCTGGCACAAAATTATTTGGAAGTGAACGCCCTTGATGTTTGTTGTCATTCAATAAAGCAGTCGCATATGTCGGAAACTGCTTTTATAAAAGCTTTTGAAAAATTAAAAATACATGGACCCTTGCATGACCATAACCAGTCGAAACGTCAACTTCCAATTCGCACTTCGAAGGGCCGGCTCGTTATCGAAATGGAATTCACGTCCATATATGTATTACTTCTAACTCCTAGTTGAAATCTTACTGGAGCCTGTTAAAATAGGGCATACAATAAATCAGTGTGCTTAACTGATTTTCAACCTCCGACATTGAACCACGGGTTTTTATGCGAATGGAGCTATTAACTATTGTAAAATTGTTCGAACATAATTAGAGCCCGAATAGGTTCACTGTTCAATACGCTATTGATAACAGTTACAGGAGAGCTTTAAGACGGAAAGACGGAAACGCTAGACTCCCCCCTGCCAAGAATTTTTGTTTAGAAAACTTAAAAAAAAGAAAACTAGTTTTTATTTTAGCAGAATTATCGCACTTGTATTATAATGGCACTTCTCATAAGTCCCGAAACCCAAGTTGATAGGTTTAACTAATTTATTTATCGTTGGCTGGGGCCCGGGCTCGTGTTACCAACCCCGCCGGCCCCACCATCATACGTCACCATTCACAATAGTTTAAAAATTCAATAACGCTTCACGTCTGTCTGCATACAATATGGTAGTTAGAAGTCATCATAACAGGAGGATACGAAATTTGTGTGTGGTGGCTGATCCGTTGTTTGGTCTATAATTGTTTATACAATGTAAGCTATGGTACGATCTCATATATATATATATACGCAACAGTGCCTGGAGCTGAGGGGAGTTGAGAGGGTTTGTTGTGGATGGTTGAGAGTTATAGGACCTGGGGGTGGGGTGGGGGGTCGGAAATGGCAATCAATGAAGTACCCCCGGTGCAACTCGATACGCGTTTTATATGTACACACGAGCGTATTTAAGTCTGCGAGTAATTTACGAGCACAATATGAATCTAAACACACTGAACGAGCGCCCCACGGATGTCCCATGAAAGCCCTCAGACTAGGATCTTCCTGAGACTCCAGTGTCCGGTCCACCTTTGAGTACTGGTGAAGCCAACTCACTTCTCGCTACCACAAAAAAGATCACTAGGAGTATCTCCTTCGAGATCGCTCTAAATGCTTTCTCAAAATTACGAATGACATCAGAATTCAAACGCCACCCTGACGTGACCAACTATTTGAATCCAAGTTCAGGACGCGCAGGAGAGCCCCGATGACTGCCGGACTTTCAAAAATCGTATAGCTCCGATTGTGAGACACAGCTTTTTTTGCTGAGTGAAATCCAGGGTTGGTAATCCGTTAGGCGAGTGTCTCAGGAGGGTACAGACTATATACCACATAATGACTGGTAGAGATGAAAAAATAAAAGGTCGCCCAAAAACGTACATTTGTGGCGCGCGCGGATTCACGCATGACTCACTCACTGCACTCACTACACACACACACGCCGGTGACGGGGATTCCGCTGACGGAAAGAAGTATTTGTATTTATTTATGTAATAATAATAATGATGACTGTATTATGACCACCTCAGAGGTGCTCCTTGGCAAGCGCAGGGGACAGGTTATTTTTTCCCCCATCACTGTACTCTCGTCTTCCCCCATGACTGCACTCGCACTTCGGTTTTGACCGAGTGTGAGTCGAGTTACTCAAAAATAATATAATTTTAAATTTTAACGAAATGCGAGTATTGGGTAAAGATACTCTGTAGTCTAATGAGAAATGGAATGTAAATGCTGAATAATAATTACTCGTTTTTCAGGAAAGGAACGTTAAGGAAGAACAATGAATGCTGGGCGTTTTTGTTTCACTATGATGGACTGCAGGTGGCGCCTCAAGCTTCAGTAGCGTTGCATTAGTATAAATGGAGCAATGGACTGCATGCGCACTTTAAAACTCAAATTGCTTGTGTCGATAGAATTTAAAAATAAAAATGTTTTGTTTTGTTAACCGAAATAATGTTGCCATGTGTAGCTCGTGCACTGTGGCTCGGCAGTCCCGGTTCGATTCCCGGCGCGGGCTCTCGATAATTTCGATCCCGGGGTACTGGTAAAAATGTGCATAGTGCCTAAAAACCAAAATGGACGGGCGACTACATTGATGGAAAATAAATTTTAAAAAGCTCCCCCTATGTAACCTTTGGACAACTTCAACTTCCCTGCAATACACAATCATTTTGGACTGGGCATGAAAGAGTTAAAAGACGCAATCGTGACTTACCCAATTCCAATCACAGTCAACCTGATAGATGACGCATTTTAGGAATTTTCTAATAAGGATAGAGAAAAGTTCGTTAAAAAACATTTCATTCACAATAATCTGTTTCATTTAACGATTTTGCAATTTGTCTAAACTGATTTAACTTTCACAAGTAAGACAATTCAAATTTTTTCACAACATCGAAAATCTTTCATGTAAAATCACAAATAAAGCTAATTAGCAGCACAATAAAATTTGATTTATTTGTATAGCAAGGAAATGTAATCGCCGGATATTGGTATTTTTAACGCGCATCTGATATCGTACAGGAACTGAGTTAACGACTTCATTTCCATTCCGTGAGTCGAAATTTTTCTCGGCCAAAAAATTTCGGAGGCCTCGGCCGGGATTGAACCAGCGATTGATCACATCACGCCAACCACTATGCCGCACGACACTTCTACCGGTTGAAGTTTACTCATATGTCGTTGCACCATCAGCAGCAACGGCTTAATTCAAGAGTATTTTGACGCTGACCCATTCATTCATTTACGTCGTCAAACTCCATCCAGCCATTCGTTCCCATTGGTCCACCAATCATAACTTTACAAAAGACACGAGTTTCGAAAACAGTGGTCACAAATTATGGCAACTCGGCAACATTAATGTCACGTTTATGTCGCCAGCCACTCTCCCACAATTTGTAACCCTTTCGAGGGGGAGCGTCAGGGAGAAAGGATATGACGTCATGTAGCGCTAGTTGTTAACATAATCCTGAACGCAGCCGTAAATCAATTAGTCACGAAGGGGTTGTTGCGGCGGGACCCACCGGACTGGTCCTAAACAAGCGTGAACGAACCCCTTTCACCTACCGTCACCCCCTAAAACTTCCCCCTTGCTCCCTTCCCTACGACACGGGGCCCGACCCTGAAACTCGCTTCCTGGCTCGGCTTTGTCGGTTCACCACGAGTCGCGTGTTTTTTTTAGTGGCTTGCGCCGAAAACTCGTAAAACTATTAAAATATGTCCAACGGCAGCTGCACCTGTGACCCCTTGAGCCAAATTAGGAAATCTATGTCACTGGTGAGCCCCACTCAGACCGACCCCGCCCCTCGCCGAGTCAACAGGAAAAAGGATATATTTTCGGACCAGAGAACGGAAGTATTTTATGAACTGCACACGGACGCAAAGTACGGACTTAAAGTAGACTTACGATCAGAGTTGATAAATTTTTGTTGTAAAAGATGCGAAAATAAACGAGGAAATCTTTTCTCCAGCAGAAATTCATTCCTTAAAAACTCCAGGATTCTCTACAATTGGTCGAGAAATTTCTGAACCGCAGGATCATAGTAATTATACCTATCTTCTTATTATATTTTATTATCTTCTGAAGATTGATATTTACAGACAATCAATATTTGACGAAAGTCGTAATTGTTCATTAAAAAAATCGTTTCACGCTCCGAACTGGGCAAAGAAAAATGAACACAAAATAATTTTAGTGCACAATAATTGACTATTTCAATATTTACTCGTAAGAATCATTTAAGTACTTAAAAAAATTACGAAAGTGCATGTAGATGTTGTCTCTCAACCTTAATCTTTCAACACATTTCACACATTTGTATTATAAGAGTTGTTCTGTGTAATGTCTAGTTGGGCATTTAAGGTTTATGAGCGTGACCTGAGTGTTTTATGATAGAGCTGGAGTGTGAATCATGGGTGCAAGCCAACAAGTGAGTGAGTGGGTCGGCTTCGGCAAGTCGCTCAAACGAAAACATACATAAAGAAATGTATAGGAAATTCAAAACCCTCATTTTCTAATCCCAACATTAAAAATTAGTAAACAATTGATACAAATATGTTTTACATATGTATTATTCGAAGAAGAAAAATTGGATGAGTCAGGAAGATTATGGACCAACGTATTCATGTCTCAAAGCTTAATTCTGCCCTTTAGAATGTTGCGCAGTATTGCATGTGATGTATGCAATTTTCCCATCCGAATAACATGACAATCATATTAAACCAACTGCGGATTGTTTGACATTGGAACGGCATAACAGTTCTAGAAGTATGTACTGAAACTTGGAAGCTCGCCAATTTATTTTGGCGCCAATTTTCTCTACTCTCTTGTCAGGACATTGAATCCAATTGTAAATCGCAATTTTGAGAGCAGGCTCACTGCATTTGAAAATTGTTTTTAATCTGATTTGATCCGTCGCCAACAACGCAACAATCATGAGAAACTACATGCACTTAGTAAATCTTTAAGATTGGCCTTCGATTTTTATAAAAATTAATAAGTATAATTCTATAAACTAGAGCATCTTCAATAACTGTTTTCTAACGCAACCCAATTCAGTGCATTGTATGTAATTGGATATACAATGATCGTAGCTACACAATAAATTTTCGACCATTCGCCAAAGGTTAATGGTGACGATTGAGATACAAAGTTACAATCTGTCCGCAACATTAACCTTTGGTGCTTTGACTGAAGCATCTCGAAGTCCTGCTACTGAAATCTAAACGTAGATTCGAATCAATTATTGAGTTTCGAGTTCAGTATCAAAGTGTGGAGATGACATAAAACTCTTTGAAACCGGAATTAAGCGGACATTTCCGGCAGATCTGAGGAAGACAAAGTAGAACGAACTATGTTGGCCTTCACCTATCCCGATTGCTACGATGAACGCCTGGTGGCGCTGGTGTCTGGCCACCGAATGCCTCCTTCCGGCAACTTCTGAGATATCCGAAGGAAGGCGTGAGTAGGAATTTCTCTTGCCCGAAAAATTCCGAAGGTGTCGGCCGGGATCGAAACCGCGATCACGGGTCACGAGCAATTTAACATTTGCTTGTTTATTTATCTTAAATTGTCACAAACATACATTTTTTTTTAAAAAAATGCCACTTTCGATCATTTAAAATGGGTGCAATATATTTTAACAGAAACCGTGCGTCTAAACATTTGCATTTCTAAATAACTGGTTGGGAAATTTTATGACACGACGAGATTATGTCATTTCTTTGTTAAAGCGAAGGTATTTCAGAAACGTCAATTACGAGCAAAACAGAACGATAAAGGCAGCACCATAAAATTACAGACATTCGACAGTAAATTTCATTAACCATCTAAATAATTTTTATCGATTGAAATGATCAGGGAATACCGATATTTAAAGAGAGAAGGGTCTGTCCTGCATCTCACCGGTTCAAATAAAATTGATAACACCATTTCTTTTTTTTTTTGTTTGAAGCATTTTGCCTTTTTTGGGGCTGCTGTATTTTTGCGTTTCATCCAAACTAACATAAAAACGTGTTAAAGACGCTAAGTCACATATTTGTTCGTCCTTGCCCTCATTCGCTCGGTGCCCGTTGCAGAATTAATTATCATTCGCGCCACGATCTGTCTAAACTGTCACGGACAATAAAGTTTTATATATTTTTTAGTAGATCCACAATACCACTGGTAGAATATAATAAAAAATCGAAATGGTTAGAGAACGCGAGGAACTTAATCTACTTTCCACATCAAACCTCGATTCTTCATTGTAAGTAAACTGTGGTGTCCTCAATGGTCAAGACACGTCTTATCTAATCCTACAGATCTTTGACTCGGTGACGCCAACGTTGATCTTCACTGGCCTATTCTGTAGATGCGGCAATAAGAAAGCAGAAAACGTACTTCTTATTGGCGTTTAGTTTGGCGTCCACATTGCCATTTTCCATGTGCGCAAACGAGTGACCCTGAAGTTTATGTCGCCAAAATGATCCTTGTGATTATTACTCGGTGTAATTTTTTGTTGCTCGCGAAACTGACTCCGAATAGGTTGTGCAGAGTTAAGACATTGATACCAGTGTTGCGAAATTATCTGAGAGCGAACGACCTCCTCCGAAACCCCATATGTCATCAAGGTCCTTACGACATTAAGAAAAAGACGATTTTGAAGGAGAACCCCTTCTCACGATAACCACTCAACACTGTTCAAACCTTCAAACCAATTCATATAAAATATTTAAAAAATAACATAAAATATCACGCAAGTTTTTCTAATCTTAAGACGCAATGTACAAGAACAGTTCGATTTTTCTACGCTTCGGTCATTACCATCTCGATCATAAAGAAATCTAATTTATACCGAATATTACTAAGCCAATTTCATGGTGCTAAATGTGTTTATATATAAAAACGCATAAAAAATAAGCATCATAAAAATATAATTACTATCTTGGATATTTCAGGCGCTGCTTATCAGAAAATATTGCATACACCAAATTTTTTTTATATCCGCTGCTGTAAAACTTAAATTGTTGATGCAGAAAATTAACTCCTGATTTTCGTTTGATATAAATGACGGATTTTATACGAATTTTTGTTGTTGTTGTTTTTGGCATCAACAGGATGAACTCAACTTGTCAGTGCATAGTTTTAACCTTTCTCCATTACATGATGTTCACCGATATAGAACGGACACAACAAAAGAGAAATCGCAACAGGCGAAAGTGGTTGTAACGTAGTTTGTGCTCACCCTTAGAAATTTATCAAGCGAAACGTTGCGGGATTATAATTTCAGTGGGTCAGGAAGTCAGTCGGATCAGTTGGAGAGAGAGAAAACAAGCTCTAAATACACACACATGACAGAGCAACAACAATAGCAGGTAGACATTAGAAAAAAAAAGGAATATAATTTTTACGATGTACAATTTTTCTAGATTGCCTGGCCGCGTTCATGGGGTGAAGGTTCCAGTCGCGCTGAGTAACATGTTATGAATACCACACATGACACATCGTATACATTGAATGAGTGTTCTTTTTTTTTTTTAATCAACTGTAGTCAACCGCACTACAGGCCTTACGTCCCCTCTTGGTACTTAAGCACTATGTGAG
>JAQGBY010003096.1:0-20386 GCA_034698785.1 Mycogona germanica
ATGAGAACTGCAGTCTTGATGAGAGAGGTGATCCAGAGATGGGGATGATCTAGAGATGGGGGGCTATATACTACTGTCACGCCTCCTCCAAATACGATGGGCTAAGCCATGGTTGGGCCTAGGGCCTCCCCTCGTCATACTGCTACTGCCCGGACTTCGTGGGGAAAGAGTGACCATGGAAGACACGGTAAGCACAACTCACTTAAACTACATGCACTTGTATTTACTGTAATAGTTTTTAATTTCTTGTATGGCCAAACTCTGTAGGTCTGTGCGTGGCTTTATTTATAAATCGCAAGCCATAATTCCGAATATATCTAGCAGAAAAAGGGGACTTTCTGAAAAGGAATCTTGTTCTGTTTGGTTATTGTAACAACTCTTTCAGCCGAGACTGGATCAAAGTTGAGACAATTTTCAAGATAAGACGAGAAATTGCCGTAACTCTTTAAACAATTGTCAAATCGATACTAACACCTGGACTACTAACGCCTCGTTTTGATTTAAACCGTACATAAGTTACCAGATATAATTTCAAAATGAGTATGCAAATTTTGTGGCAGTATAAATATTGAAGCATGTGTACACTTACCTGTGTTTTATCTGATCTAAACGGTGGACTGGTAATTACTGTGCATGTACTTTGAACACTTGTTTTGTAAACGTGAGTCGTCTTAGCGTTAGGTAAAAACCTGTGCTTTGTTAGTTAGGTGTTGTTGGCCAATGGTGCCAGTAATGTGGAGTCGCAATATTTAAATTTTCTGGCGAAGCGTTGTTTTTTTTAAAAAAAAATGCAAGTGACTGATTTATCGAGAAATATTCAAACTTGATATCTGAAATAACTTGCGCTCGACTACAAATTTGATGAACTCACTACAGCTCAAATGTTATTAAATTTCGTGAAGCCAATCGTAAGTAAAAGTGGAATCAGATAGATTGAAACTTAGAATTATAATATAGGTTGGGGGTTTGTACGTAGTTTCCACAACCGAATCGCGAAAATGTATGCCTCAATATGTCAATGATGCCTGGTACGCACGAATGTTTCATGCAGGTAAGTATACTTAATATGTATCAAAAGTCCAATTAGTGCAACGTTGTTTCGATAAACTCTGTGTCTTTTGTTTGAACATGGAAGGCAGATTGAGTTTTCTCCAGTTTTTAATTGAGTTTGCCTGAACGCAAATTTTGTTTGATCGTGTGTGCTGAGCAATTCATTAATAATTCAGAAAACGGGATGCCATTATTCGACACAGATAGCTGATTACAGAATACTGACTTTGTTGAAAAAGTACGTGCTCGTAATTCACTGATCTTGAGTTGGCTTGCGTCTAGACATGTCAAATAAATACTAACGATGCTCGCGACTCCTTTATGAATGAGCCGGTCGTAAAGAAATTCCCTCGAAGGGAGTAATGACATAAATATTACAAATATAACGAAAATCTTCGTAAGATCCGGAAATCGGATCATTTGTTATTTGTTAAACATTTGTTATTAGTTTTGTATTAAATTCAGGTGGACGTACGAGTAATTGTGTCATTATTCCCAGTTTGGAAATTGCTGGTCAATCGGCACATGTGTTTTCTTTGAAGACGAACAACCCCCATTTATGGTGCAATGAATTCTGGTTTCTTTCGCATTTCTTTCATTTCCTGCAATAAGATCGCCGTTGCCAATTCACCATTCAGAAATGTTTGGAGCGTACATGTATAAGGAACAAAATAAAAAACTCGCGCATTTATCAGATAAAAGATGCTAAAAAAAAGTAAGAGTAAATTTGGGGAAAATGTAAATGAAACGAAAACTACTTTGGATTGCAAGCTTTTTTGGCTTCCCCAACTTGGGCACCGCCAAACTGAAAAAGTTTAATTCTTTATCGCTTTTTTTAGGTATTTTATTTCGGCGTTGACAAATGACTTGCCAAGATGGAAGTTTAACATGAAAAGACCAAATACGGTTTCAAATATAAATCAATCCTTGACCAAAAATATGGATAGCGACAACTGAACAATCGACTTGATATTTATTATTAAAGAACTTTAAACAAAAGTGAACTATAATTAGTAATTCGAGTTGTGGATATAAATTTATGTACAATAAAATTACGCATAATAAAAATTAAGAATTAAGTTTGAGTTCATGTTGAGGATGCAATAGTGTATTCATGTAATTCATGTAATCATGTATGTAATTATGTATAATCATGTATTCATGTAATTGACATGTCACAGAAAACTGTTCTTTATTCCAGGAAATTAAAAAATATACTGTAAAACGAAAATAAATAAAAATAGGCGATACTTATTGCCACAGCTCACTGAATGACACTTCCGTCCACATTTATTTCCTGTATTTCAATTTGTGCCCCCTCTCATAATGCCTAATCACCAAAAAGGGTACAGAAACGCCTGTAGTGCAGAGACTACGGTGATGTGAAATTTTAAAAAAATACAATCTGGAAATGGAAGTGTAAGGAAGGAATTGTAGTATATAATGCGTATAAAACGCTTAAAAGTGAATTTTATGCGATGTTATCACTTAAACTTCAGTTTATTTGTTGTCTCCAAAGTAATTTTTGATTCATCTCTAGATCTTCTTAAAAATACAATCTGGAAGGAAATTAATTAGTTTTATATGTTTCAATTGAATGTCACGAGAAATTCAGTTTAATCGGAATTGCTAATAATTACCCCCGAATATAAAAAATCTGCCGTTCCAATAGCGGATTCAATTTTTCTGCAATTTCAATGGCGGATCATCGTAGTTTTGAATCACTGCCGACAGATGGCACTTCGCAGCTTCCGCTTAGTGTTCAATTCGAACGACTCGTTTTACGCACGTTTGGCGGCTACACACACGCGTGACGAAGATGAATGGAGTTGTGACTGGGGCCGCCGGATGAATTATTTACGTCATTTCCCCCACCACCATCACCGCCATAAAAGTAAACTGTTTTTGAGCGATGAAGTTGGAATCGTTGGTTATATCAACACACTGGAATAATGCATGATTCATGCACGCACACATGCCCCATCAATCCATTGGTGCCGCCACCATCGCCGCCTTGACTCTCTTTGCCACATCTCGGCGCTGTTTCTCCAGCACCCCACCGCATAGTCGCGCTACTATCCGATGTATCCGGCCGATCTTATCGCTGTTTGAATTAGCAAACTGCACACCACAATGTGTGAATAGTCGAATGTCGGCCGGAAGTGGAGGGTGCTGCGGTGTCGCAGAGACTTCCGCTTCACCTCTCGCCCGAGGTGTGTGGTCTTGAGTGCATGAGCCGATTTCGTTATTACTGAAGTCGGGGAGCAAAGAATGCGGCTTCATAGTGCTTGAGGCCACAGTCTCTCCTTATATGACATTGTCATTAGTTTAATATTATAAGCACCTTCTTTTGAGATATGGTGATTATGTACCGGGTACTTCATGTACCTTCTTGACCTAGATCTTTCTAGCACAAAGCAGCGTGGGCAACAAACGGTTTGGTCGGTGTCAATTTCGGGGAAGGCCAATGTTGGCAAACACTAATAGCACCGAATCGATGCATGGCTGCTAGCTTTCGGGAAATCTGGGGGCAGCAAAGCGACGAACGCAGACTTACCCAAATCTATGCAGGCGAGAGGTGTCGTTATGGTCTACACTGACATCCATAAAAGATCACCTAAAAATATCTATCTTCATGGCAAATGCTTAGATTTAAATGAAAATTCGCACCTACATAATGTTATACAACATCTCTCTTCAATAAAATGAAGCTGATATGCACGTCAAATTTGAATTACTAAAGTAGAACAGTGCAACATTTTACTTAAATCTAAGCATTTTTCACGAAGTTGTGATATTTTTTATAAATCAGTGTTAACAGTTAATGATTGAATTTTTTTTAAATGTAGAAAGATGCATTTGGTCCCTGCCAGCGTAACGCGCATGGGATTAGTAGAGCAGTCGTCCCGGGTTCAATTCGCGGAGAAATATTTCGGTCGAGAGAAATTTCTCCAGGCGATTTACTTCTGAATGCAAGTAAAGTCGGTGACCCCATGCATTAACGATATTAGGTACCCGTTAAGGATCCCACCTTATATTCTAGTCTAGACAAAATGACTAGGTCGTCCCCTATACGATCTAAAACATTGGCGAACTTATTCAACAAAAGTTCAAAAGAAATTTCTGAATTCTCTGGGTATTTTTATATTTAAGTTTAAATATTGTGTTCATATTGCAATTCTATTAGATGTCGTTGAGATCTTAAATTGTTTTCTCCAAATTTTGGACTTTTGGCAAAGCAAAGCAGCACGCTTTGCTTACTTGGCACACACGTTCTTAAAAGAAAATTTGATCTCGCGAAACGCTAAGATTTGGTATTTTTATTCAAAAATTGCAACACAGTATCCAGATGAGGAGAATGATATGCAGGGCCACAGATTAAAAAATGAAATTGTGAAATGCAAGATGTAGTTACTAACTCAAATAATTGTCATGAATTAATTGTTGGATGAAATTCAAATGTTATCGTGATCGCCTTTAATCTGTCGTCCCACACTAAAGGTGAGATGTTCTCTTTTGGTGAGCGTGTTTGTCTGGCGGGTGAAAGGGGACGTGATGTCTTGATGGAAAAAGCAATATAATTAAACAGCACCAATTAACATCCATTCAATGGCAACGGGACTAACCGTTCGCCAACACAGTCATTGTCCCTATTTTATTTGCGGTAAATTGAATTGAACCGCAACGGTAACGGCATTCAACAGGGGTTTCTTTCATTCGCCAGATTCTATTTCCCCCCAGGACTAGCTGCAACCTAGCGGCCCCTCTGTGTTTGTCTATGGGCCGCACCACATTTGCATCAAAACTATTTTAATGATGGAACGGAATGGACGGTTGACTTCTATAATGTATTGTACTACAGAGATCTGTTCTCAGTCTGGGAATTGTTTGAAAACACTAAACAAAAATTGTAATTGTAAATTAAAAAGTTTAAATAAAAAACGCAGTGTTTGTCTGAAGTTTCTGTGTTTTCAATGAAGGAGAATTAGTCTTTTCATAGCCATGTACAGATCTGTTTTGGTTTTCCGATGCTGCGATGAGCACCAAGTGGGGTCAAGACTCGCGGAAAACAGCGCGCATCCTGACGTGAATATTATTACAATAGCGCCACTAAACCAAGTCCTGATGTCCTCCAGTGTCAATGGTCTCACGCGTGGATGGATTCTGAATGACTCCAACAAAATTCCTCCATACGAGAGCGGGCAATATCAGTTACGCACACTGTCCAGAGAGACAGGTTTTAAACGCAACGTGGTTTCGTAATGACGTTGGCATTTCCATTTGCACACACACACAGGCGTAAATAATTGAAATCCATCCTGTCCATCTCGGGCGACCTTTCGCCTGGGGCGATTGATTCCAAACAGGACCGCTAATTTGTTTACCAGGGGAGGTCAAAGTTTTGTCGAGAGCAAAGAAGACAAGCGTTGAGCAAATATTTATCGGATGTTGGAATCAGGTCAGTCAGGTCCTGGACCATGATGGCGATCGCCAAAACTAATAAATTAGAATTTAAATTCATGAAAAATGTTTTAGAGGTCACCAAAGTGACACGCCGTGTTAGTCATCAGATAAATAATTTTTGACCTATTCGTGATTCGTCCTCTTGTTACTAATTTTTTTAAAAATTAGTTATTACTAACTACATTATTAAAACTAATTATTATAGAAACGCCAACTGTGTTTTATAGTATTATCCATACAATTATGTGAATTTTGGAATTTTTGGAATTTCTTTCCTTTAAGGTAAATTTAAATTTAGATTTAAAAAAAATGTGAAAACCGAAAACGCAAAGATACATTCGAATTTAATCCAGTGCTGTCCTAAAACCTTCATCCAATCAACACAATCTATTACTCTGTATTGGGCACATGACTGTCACCAGTTGCCGCCACCATTTTATTTACTTCCAAGTCGACAGCCCGTTTAGTTTGAAGTTTCATTTTACTGGACCATCTGACCTTCCACATTCGGGGCAATGTCAGAGTTCTGTTTATATAGAGTTCTAAGTGGCGACATGAGGTTTGGTGTAGAGCTCGTCAAACAACTCGCCACCCGACAGTTGAATGAGGTTTCGGCGCTCGACCGAAAAACGGTGACGTCGAAATTGTCTTGTTGTCAGACGACAGGTGGCACTGGCGTCATCAGTTTTTTTAGCATTTGTGCTGTCGCATGACAAATAGCCTACGCAAAACTACAAGCCCAATTTTTGCATTTGGAACATATTTAGAGGTACCAGACGACGACTCACCCGCACGCCATATGGCAAGTTGCTCTAAATAATCTAAAGGTACAACGATTGAGTCATACTATTTACATATAGAAATGTGGATGGAATCTGGCATTTGATCGTCCGTCTTTTGTGCTCTAAATTGCAGGTGCTTTAAACCTAAAACCAAACTTCAAAAACTAATGGAGCGGTAATTTCAACAGAGCCTTTCATGAAACATTTCTGTGGATGTTTGTGTTAGTGACATGTTTGTGAGCGTTTACAGTTTATTAGCATATTTTCTGATATGGTTACAGGTGCTCATTTATGATTTATTTATTGTGATTTATAAACTCATCTAATTAAAAAAAATATATAAGTTCCATTCATTCTTTCTATTACAAGTATGCACTGCGGTTGTCGTGTGCAGGTAATGTGTGGCATTGTTTATCAATACGAAATTCGATAATACTTCTGTTAATCCGAGCACAGTAATCGTAACTACAAAAGAAAAGTTTGACTTACCGAGACAATACGACGCGACGATTCTTATTTTCTTATGACAGACGTCCAAAAGCGGCCAATGAGTCACCGTAGAATAATGATGATGAAGATGGATCAATTGTCCAGACTAGACACACAATCGTACCCCAAACACACCTCTATGTACACACGGGAGTACGAACGCACCATTATATAGGCTGCTACGATACAGTGACATCTTTTCCCGCAAACACCAAATTCACAAATGGCAATCTGTCGGGTGTGTCAGTGGCGCCACCCTTCGGCCACCTACATATCACAGTCGCACGCACTCGGCACTGCAGGTGGAACTGAGCGGTGTGCCCGCCGACTGGCACACCCGGCTGCGCAGGCGATGTCGCATGGTACGGTGTCCTCCGGCGACGCCACCGTCCAGCACCATCAGGCGGGGGCAACATCCACATAAAATCTTGGTGAAAGCGCGCCTGAAGTCACGGCTCCAACACGCATAGATGACCGGGTTCATTCCCGAATTGATCCAACCCAGCCAGGTTACCACGGACGACACCAACGCCGGATCGCGAAAACAGCTGTCCGGACACAAACCCACCAGCACGTTGCACAGGAAGAAGGGCATCCAGCACAGCACAAACACGCCCATCACAATACCAAGCGTCTTCGCTGCCTTCTGCTCCTTGGCCAGCCGGGCCAGCTTGCGGCTGAACGAAAAGTGTTTGAGGTTCTTGGGCACCACGCGCACGGATGACGAGCAGGAGCTGTTGCTGTGTGTGTCAGAGCCATGCTGGAGATAGTCGGCAGGAGGAGATGACGGGTGATAGCCGCGACGCCCTCCACCGCCGTTCCCATTGGTATGGGCCGGCGCCGCGCTGCCACTGGCCCCACCTCCACTTCCGCCACCTCCACCCCGATGAATCCGAAGAGTCAGCTCCATCGATTCTTCGCCGTTGCAGGCCAGCACCTGTTTGGTTCCTAGACGCAGACTTCGGGTCTGCTCGGCCGCCGCACGGTAGATACGATAGTAGGTGAACACCATGACGGTGAGTGGACCGTAGAAGGAGATAATGGAGCTGAAGACCAGGTAGCCGATGTCCTCTGTGAAGGTACAGGCCGGGCCCACATTGCCGGGTGAGCTGGGGACAGAGGAGAATATGGTGGAAGCGGCGGCGTGTGGCGTGAACCAAGCGGAAGTGGATGCAGATGTGGCGGTGGTGCCGCTGGAAGTATTGTCCACAATCAGGTTGGGTGAGACAGCCCGCCACCAGGCGATGGCCGGAAATGAGATGAGAGAGGCGCACACCCACACTGCGGCGATGAGGATTACTGCTCGGCGTGTGGTCATCTTGCTCGGATAAGTAATGGGGTCTGTGATGGCCCAGTACCGGTCCAGCGAGATAACGCACAGGTTGAGGATGGAGGCGGTGCTGGCTAACACGTCAAGAGAATGCCAAACGTCGCACCAGTCGCGTCCGAAAATCCACACCCGCGACATGGTCTCATGCACTACGCTGAATGGCATGACTAGCGCGCCCACCAAACAGTCGGCCGTGGCCAGCGACACCACGAAGTAGTTGGTCACCGTGTGTAAGTAACGCTCGCGAGCCACTGCAGCCATCACCAGCACGTTGCCGAAGACTGTGAAGGCGCAGAACAACGCCAGGAGCACCGCAAGGGCGGCGCTACGGGCGGCCGTGTCGCCAAACTCGAATCCTCCCTCGCCATCTTCCGCGATGGCCGGTGATGTGATGGTAGCGGATGTGACGTCATCATTGCTTATGTAGTCTACCACCCCGACACCGGATGTTAGGTTGAGGTGACCTTCAAACTCGCCGGAATTCGAACCGCCTCCAATTTGCGAGTTGATCTCGTCGAGGGCGGCGGCGGTCCAGTTCCACGTGTAGCTGAGCGTTCCGGTCAGTGTTGAGAACGTGGAATTTATTTCACTGCTGTCGCGCCATCTGCTGGTAAAGTTCCACGGTGATGCAGTGGTGGTGGCGTTGAACTCTGATGTGTTCACCAATGGCGTCAGGAGATGTTGACCGGCGGAGCTCTCGTCGGTGCGATTGTCCACCACTCGGTCCGCCACAGCACGCAGCACCACCATCGGCTGTTTCTTTAGAGCCGAGATCGGTCCGACGATCTCCTCTTTCCTCCTCCTGAGAGTCGCGAAATTTTTGAACCACCCCTGGCGTGGTCGCCAACCGGAGGGGTCAACCGCTGGAACAGCGACTGCGTTCGTCTGATCACCCGGCGCACTGGAAGTTTCAGCTGTGGACGTGGCGGCAGCCACGGAGCCGACGTGGAGTAGATGTTCAACCGGAAGTTGATGTTGAGGTGCCGCGTGCTCGGCGGAAGTTGGGTGAGATATTTTTCGTCGCCTCACAGTTCGCACGGAAAAGATGGTGGTGCTCAGTGGAGACGATCCATTAGCGTTGCTGGTGGCGAGATTGGTCGCTGTTCCTCGTGGCGGCGCCACCATTGCTGTTCTGATTGCATGGTGGCCACTGTCCGGCAGGTTGACGTTGCTGTTGTGGTGGCGATTGTTAAATGGAGGGGGTACGGAGAGTCCGTGGTCGCCGTTTGAGGCGCTTCCGGCGGCGGCAACGGCGGTGGCGTAGTGGCCGTCGTACCACGGCGAGAGGGTCAGCAACAATGTCGAGACGTTGCCAAACTTCATGTTCTCACCGGGGATGGAGTTGCGTCTCCGGCTGGCGCGTCGCTGATAATGTTAGGGGTCGCCTCACTCATTGGATTGAATTAGAATTGACCAATCAATTGGTACCGTATTGCTTATAAATTATCACTTCTTTTTAATAAGTAATTTTGTTTCAAGTGCGAGGTAATTTCATTATCAGAATTATCATGCAGTCTACTTTTTGCGAACGGTTATTCAGTTTTGTCGGATTTCCAATGGTTTTTGAGAGATATATTTTAATCCAGTTCGCGTCAGATGAAATTTAGGCCTTCAAACGCCACTCTTCAAATGTGAAAAATAATCTGCATCAAAAACGCAACGCGGTTCACAACAATCGTAATCTATTATCGTCTGTGGTCATACAGTTTTTATGTCGTGATTCACAGTTGGGAATTTGATGACAACTCATAGTCCTCAGCTTCATTAAGACCCAATTAGACCGTAAACCATATTGTAATACAGGCACGAGTATTCCATGAAAAAAAATGCACCTCAAAAGTTAATGTTCACCAGTTCAATACAATTCTCCTTGAAATTGATAAATCCATCCGGAAAAAAGTGTCTTATATGGGCTCGATCTTAACAACTTTGTCGTTGAAATTCTTTGAAATTATTTCAGTCAGTTCACCAACCGATATGTCACAGTGCTCGGTCGGTCTCGTCCAAAATTCTCCGCACGAAACACGTACGTCGTCGAAAAACACAGCACATGTCGGTCGGCGCCGAGATCGCGTTTGTTCCCGCCCGACGAAAAGTTGATCCCAGCAAAGAGGGAAGCACGATCCACCGTTGGCACACGCGTTCTGGAGTTCGCGAGAGAGAGCGCGCGCGAGAGGCCGAACCGCGCGCGCGCAAAATCCCGCAGCCACCGACCCGCCGCCAAGTGTCGGAATTACGAAAATATTTTCATCCGTTGGGGGGGGGGGGGGTGACGCTAAACGGACCTTACGACCTTTGTCAACGCGGTCGGTCAAATCACTGTTAATTAGTTTCAATGGAACGAGTCGGTGCTGACTATTATTATCAATCAATCAATCAATTAGCTCGCTCATTCGTCGATTAATTTCACATTTTTGACGCCATGTGTTCGTATCGATTGATAATCGTCACTTTCATGGTTTTCGAGCGTTTTGTTCCACTCGTTGTTGAACAGTTTCTAATCCAACTAGTTTTTGGACATTTGCAAAACATACTAACGTTTCTTTCTGAAAATTCAGATGATTCAGAGGATTTACTCACTAATACTGATTTTTCAATCAATTTGTGCACTCACTGAGTTAACTGTCCCGGCCTTGTAGCTTTTTTAGTCACGGTTTTATAAAACACATTTGCAGCGGTTTTTTCTATTATCCGGCACTTCAGATTGGAATTTCACTTTTGCATGATTTTCTTGAGCTATCTCTCTCAATTGGTTGCAGCACTTCACAAAAATGATGAGAAAAACCAGTCTTGTCTGAACTGCATTCTTGCGGTGACGTTGATGGCGAAATGAAGAGATTTCCAGAAAACAAATTCATCTCCTCTGCTCGAGTTAATGTTCGTATTCCATGTCAGTCGTCCGTGCCCCCCACCGATGACTCTCTCTAGGTGAATCTCGGAAATCATCTAAACAACGTTCGCGTGTGCTGTAGTGGGATAAAACGTGTGTATATTAAATAACTGGCGCCCTCTTCGGGTTCTGTGCGTATACAAATTCGTTCGCTTTGCCACGACCAGCACGCAAATATGACACGCACACCAGGTTCCAGCTGTAACCTCCTAAGACCCCGCGTTCAAATGCATCATACACTATTTACATTTTATTTTTTACTATATTTATTTTAACGCCCTACCTGAAACTCGAAACTTTTGCCATTGCTAATCCTATATTATTATAAAACAGAAGTTAAAAAGTGTCTGTTCGGGACGTAACTTACGAACGCCTTAACGGAATTGAATGAAATTTTAGCTGCAGATAATTTCTCACATTAGTTTTCTAGCGACGAAATTTCAGATCTCGATTTGCGTATTTCTCGATAAATGAACCATTTAAATTTTGTTAAACAACCCTTCGCTAGGAAATTTTAATTTAGTCACCCACTTCTCCAAAAATGGCGCTGTCTCTTATCACGTGCTACCAATGCTGCCAGTCATATTTCAATATTCCCGATCAGTAAATCGTTTATTACCAGAGACGGATATTTAACAAATACGATATTAAATGCTTTTCTGTTTTAAACAGAATAGATATTTAAAATTTAAAACGTTTGAAAAAAACTATAAAATAAATTAAACCTCAGTGCTGTTACGTCATTGCCGTAACACGTGAGGAACGGGGTTACAAATATTTGCAAAACATTTCGGTGACATGACGGGGACTTTCGAGCAAAGCCATGTAATTTCTCTATTAACATAATATTTCCCTTTTTTAAATGCATTTAAAATGCTCACAAAATGTACTCACACTTTTAAAGGGCGCAAAATCGACTATGTCTCACGACGACTGAACTGGAGTGAGCTCAAGCTGAGGGGGTCTCAGGGGGCGATATAGTATCTATCATTAATCACGGGCGGACTCAAAACCACACGCGCGCGCAGCACGCAAAGTGTGTATAGAGGACCACGTCAGATAGTTTGATTAGGGGCACGTCCACCACCCGCATTCTCTCGATAGGACGTCCACGGAGGTCCATGGGATGCCACGCACATGTCCCGTGTTGACACACCGGGGACTTTCGCGTGTTGTCGTCTAGCTGTTTTCGTTCGAATGGTTTCCAATGCTAATTTGTGTCAACCTTCTAGGAGGGGAACTCGAATTTTGGTGTAAAACAGTCGTTGTCTATTCCCAGAAATCCAATTTGTGAAACACATTTGTGGTGTTCATGACGGTGATATATTTGATTGAGGAACGAGTGCAACTGATCTCTACCATAGTATCAATTATCTCATATGTCTTAACCCCTTAAAAAATACTTAAAATATTTTTTAAATTAGATTACAAATTTGCGTGATGTTTATTTAAAATGCGGATCGTCATTCACGGTTACTGAAAAACAGTCTTTTATGCCAGTTTACGATGTTGTTATAATTAATAAGCCGGAGGCAGAGTTTTCTCGGCATCTGATGCGTCAGTGATTCTTAACTGAAATAAATTATCGGTATATCATTTTTTTTTCGATGAGAAAATAATGAATCGTGAAGTTTTTCTCTTGTCGCGGTGATTCGACGAAAGGAGCGCAACGACAACGAATCCTGTCAGCTCAAATTAACGGTCCGCTGTTTCCTCGATCGTTTTTAATAAGCTCTAGTCTACGCTGAAAGAGTCTGAGAGAACTAGCAACGTCATATATTCAAGAGTTCTTCTGTAAGAGAGATTTCCGTCACGACCATTGAAACCTATGAAAGATAAATCGCTGACTTTTTGCGGTGCTACGCTAGCTGTGATTTAGCAAAACTAACAACAATCGGAATGCTGGTCGATTAGTCGAAATCATATTAAGTCTAGAAAACGTCGTTCTTTTTAATATTAGCTGAGGGGACAAGGAATTTGCACAAAAAAAAACCTTTAAAACAACGATATACAATATATATATGATATATATATATGATATACAATGATATAATATAATAAGCTAAATACTTAAAAATATATGACTATTAATTCTCGTTGTTTTAAAGGGGATTGTTTTACAATGGGAGAACCTTCTTATTTATTTTGTTCTAATCAGGGTGCACTAATTCGCTGATGCCTCTGAATAAAAAAAAATAATAATCAGGTATTTGAAAATCTCGTTACTTGTCGTTATTTTTGTGAAACGCCAACTGTATACCAACTGTATACAATTTTGTACAATTTTGTACAACTGTATACAATTTTGAAAAACATAGATTTTTAGTTTTCAATTGTTGACTGAACTCTTTCTTGGAATTGTTATCGAGGAACGCTTGACTAAACTTCGACTCATTCGCTTCAACTTCTCTCTATTGGCGGCCGCCCATGTTTGTTTTCCAGTTACACAATAAATAATCCTACGTTTGTTCGCTCATAACTCCGTATATCCCCTCCCACAGCCACGCCAGCTTTTTGCTCAGATAATTTAGTGGAGTACGAGGGAGGGCTGGGAGGATATTTTTTTTTAGGAAAGCGGGTGAAATTTGGGGGTGGTAAGGGTGGGTGGTGGCATGAGCTTAATGCCCGAGGTCGTCTATTCTAAGAGCGCGGTTTTCGATTGTTCGATTTCTTAAGTCGGTGTCATATAAATATAGCCGACGAGACTTATGGGAGGGGGGAGATATGTTGCTCCTAGGATCGGAGAGCTCGCGAAACTCGCCGCTATCGCTTGCCGAGAATCTCTCTCCTCTCTCGGCAGAATCGCTCGATCAATCGCGTGGACAACTCGCGTAACTACAACAGTACCCCGGCGGCGGCAGATCGACGACTCTGCGACGGCATCGATGTCGTCCTTTTTCCGCACTCACATTTTCACCAATCGGTCTCGCGATTTGGTGGGCTAACTTTGGCAATGACACTATCTGATGTTTCGCGCCAATAACTGACAAGTACTGACTGTGGCTCGGCGGTCCCGGGTTCGATTCCCGGCGCGGGCTCTCAAAAATTTCGATCCCGGGGTTACTGGTCGTGACTTCTCGCATAGTGCCTGGGCACCATGAGGACTACGTAACGCCTGTAGTGCGGTTGACTACAGTTGATTGGTTGACAGATTTGCTGTCGTTTGGTTCCAAATTTGCCGAATGTTGAAGGTTTTGGTTCGAAGAAGCACCAACTAATGATAAAGAAATGCGCCAATCATCTTTTCTTGTGTGTGTTTCTCGACGTAGTTAGTGAAAATCTTAATTTGCCAGCAAATCAGCCGTGAATGTTGAGGGCGCCATCTAAGTCTTTGCCTGGACTATTTGTGGTTTTTAAAAATTATTTCCCTTCACAGCACTACAGGATTTTCTGTATCCCTTATGGTGCTTAGCTATGGCGAGGGGCACATTTTCAGCAGTACCCCGGGATCGAAAAGTCGAGAGGAGCCCGCGCCGGGAATCGAACCCGGGAACGTCAGCCTCAATACCGACTGGGCTTTTTTCCAGTCGACTCGAGTTTTTTTTGCTAGACGTATCTCAATATCCGGTTATACAGTCTTTACAGTGCAATGGTCACGATTTTCACACCGTTTCTGAATTATCGCTTCGGTGGATCAGTGAGAAATTTGATGAAAAATGAAAACTGTTGTTGGGTCTCGGGAGGATACGGCCTGATCCGTATTTCACTGGCGGTCACAGGGAGCGTGCTCTGTCTGCTCGATGGCAGGCGGACGAAAGAGGGTAGAAATATATATATATAAATATATATGCACTAACACCGTGTTGATCTCGGCGTCTTCTCTCTCTCTCACGTCGTCCTTCTCCTTCCCGTTTCTTTTGGATGTTCCGTTTATACTTCTCCGGGCCTCTTGTGTTCGACGTTGCCTGCGTGGGAGTTCATCTCGACGCTGCGACGCTCACCACTGATGCCGAGTGAGGAATCTTTCTGCCCTAGAGAAAAAAAAAAAGAGAAAGATGGATACGGGGCGCAGATGCCAAGATTAAATAAATTTGTACGATAATTAATTGGAGTGTGCGCCGCTCATGCGACTGTCTCGGCAAAGTCGACGCGCCCATTTCGCAAACGCGTGTTTTAATTTGGTGACAAATTATTAATCCCTAGAGGGCGCTCGAGTCGTTTTTTTCTCTCGGAACTGACTTCAGGGTCTAAAAAATATATATTTAAATTTTGTCTGTAATTATGAGCAGTTTCGTTTCCTACTAACTTTGATTAAATTGGTGTTCTTCGGTAATGTTATTTTGCGTTTAAAATGGTAGACGGATTGCGACACCCCTCTATGTATTTTAATGTATTTTTTTATTTCCCTTTCCTCCTCCATAATGCTCTCCGCGAGTTTTTATATTCGGTTGATTGCTCTATATTTTATAGCACCGCAAATGCGTTTTCCGATTCTCGAGTAATAATAAGATTGACGAGCGTCTTTGTTTTGGTATTGCAATAAAATAAATACCCTATATTAGACTTATTCGGAGGCGGCAAAGCAAAAATGAAACACTTCACTCACTAATAAACTACTGTACGATCAGCCGCATACATTCGAGTAAAGGGCAATAAATACATATTTTTGATGCACAAAAAATAAACTTGGCAACAGATAGCATTTTTACTAGAAGCTTTTTGTTTCGTACAAGTTATCGACAAAATCCACGTTTTTAGATTCATCCCTGGATTAGCCTATCTTTTATCCGAAAGCCAATGCCAAATAAAATGTTGCAATATTTGATTTTGACATTGGAAGTATGTCTGACGTAAGCGCACATTTGAAAACCAGCAATTTTATACTCAAAATTATAATTATTTTAATATTTAAATGTTATTGAATTCCTGAGGAAACACATTCTCACAATTGGACACACATTCCACTTTCACGTTTGTTGTGCTGTTTAAAAGTGTTCCTACTTATCATCAAAATATTGCGACATTATTATTCACATCCAGTGCAATCACTGGGTCTTGTTGCAATCATTTACGTCAGAATCGGGAGTGGGGAGTGTCGATTAACCTGGACCAGAATGACGAATTTGATGCGCCGCGAGAAGAGTGTCTCTATGAGCACCAACAATTTAAAGGGGCCATTGTGATTTACTGGGTTGGTCATTGCCGACGCTTTCTATATATATATTTCGGAGCTCATTGAGTGACACTCACTAATCACTCTTCCTGTCGGATTCGTGGCCCAGTGCTGCCGAACCTGTCAATGGCGCCCACAAGCTTCAGCACAAATATCCCTAGAACTTCCAAACCGAATAGAACTAGCGAATGCAAACTTATTGTATTATTTTTTTCCAACGCAGGACAAGTCAGCTGAGAAGCATTTAAATAATGGCAAATAATTGTATGCGGGAAGGATTTATTGGGGACATATAAGCATAAGCGGGACCCGACACCACGTCTCCCAACTAATCGGGAAATTTATGGACCTATAAATAGAGATAAATCCCCGCGTATTTCTCGCGAATGATGAAGTGACTGTACCAGTATAGGCGGAGGGGAGAAATAAATACTCCCGGGCTCAGATGTTCTAGCGCGGCGCTGTGTGTAGACGTTCGCGGCAACACTGTACCCGTGCACCATACGTCGGATTCGCGGATTAATTAGAACGAAACTGCCGCCGACTTTTACATTCCTACGGCTTGTCACAGTTGATGCCCATCGGGGATTTCGGTTGCGAAATTAGTTTCATTGGTGGACGCAGACACGCCACCTACAGATAATATTTAGAAGCCGACAAATGCTTGAAAAATGCCTTTTACGTATTGTGTGTGTATTGTCGGATGTTTTCACGCTCGCGAAACAATGGAGTCTGCGGTGGGGGGGGAGTCCCTGTCTTTGTGCAAGAGTTGCGACAAGCTTATTCGAGAGCGAGATTAGTTCAAATTAAATATGTGCAGGAGGAATCGAGATATATATCGATTGATCGAGAGAGGATAGAGTGTTTTCTTCGTGGCCCGTGATCGCGGTTTCGATTCTGGCCGACACCTTCGGAATTTTTCGGGCGAGAGACATTCCTTCACTCGCCGCCTTTCGGAATAGAAGTAAAATCATGACCCGTAGCTGTAAGATATCGGGACGTTAAAGACCCCTTTCCTAGGCAGCCTAGGTTAGGCAAAATTTCCAGGTTGCCTACCTGGGGAAATTTAAAATGTTCAATCAAAGGTGAACCTCCTTAGCAAAAATTAAAAAAGAATGAGCAAAAGAGTTATGATCCCTTCTTTTCGAATGGGTTCCTCTTCTACACTGTTTTAAATACTTGCATTGATCCAAGATCATAAATACAATATTAAATGCCTCTTGCTGAACACAGCAAATATCTTAGAACATCTCTTACATTAAATTATATTGAATTCTCTAATTTATCAATGAAATGCACATAAGCACCAAAAGGGGTACAGAACATCCTGTAGTGATATTACACTACAGTGAATTTAAAAAACAAATGGGCTGAATTAATTATTATTGTGTCAAAAATCTAACGTAACAAAAAATCTATCATGATGTTTGGGAAACATAAATTAGGATTGATTTAGAAATGCTCGCGTTTTGAAACACAACGTACACTGAACATCAGAAAAGTCGTTTCATGTAAAGCAATGACCGCATTTCCAAAAATGGTCGATTTATTTTTCTCCAGCGCCCCTTGCGCGAAAGTAGCGACCAAAGCTCTGGAATCCTTCCTCCCCCGCCTTGCCCCGTCCGGATCCGCCAACGGAACTGTCGATAATGGTGTTGACAACAGCGATCCAATACAGGCCCAACGAGCGCATACATGACAATTGTTTTCTCGCGAGCGCCTTAAGACGCGTCAAGCATATTAGGATTTGGACGAGAGCTGAGATGATGAGAGTGACTGCGTCCATCCTTAGAGGAGGCGTCTTTCTTTCCACTCTCGCTTCTTCTTTTGTTTTCCTATGTTATTTGTGTGTGTGTATTGCCGCTGTCAGCTCTTGTCCGGGGTCCACTTCCACCCGGAAATCCCTCACCGCGAGCGTTTATTAGCGATTTGACGTGGAGCTGCTCCAATCTAGCTGAACCACGCCGAAGAGCCACAGGTACGCTTTAACAACAAAATGGTTTCTGGCTGTTCATCGCCGCTCCGATTTCCTCCTAATTTGCCAAATACTAAATAACAAATGCAACATGAAAATGTTTCATGAAAATGCGCCTTTCTGTCTAATACTGTTTGAACGTCATCTTGAAATTTTTACCAGGTAAAACCAACATGATTTCTTGTTAAAGGTAAATGTTTGTTAACCAGACTCCGTATTCTATTAACCTAATAGTTTATTGTATTGTGTGAAAAATATTCGAAATCATTAACATAATAAATTATTTACCATGGGGGAGGCGTGAGGGAGGAGAGAGGGCGTAAAATTAAAAAAAAATGTGTCTCCACTTTCTATTTCTTCTATTCAGCGGTTCATTTTCTCAGGAAGGGTAAGGTTAGAGCTTTGGCCCGGTCGTGATGGCCAACTGTAATAACGCAATCCAATATTATGTTGACAGAAGATTATGGCTACAAGCACCGCGTCCAACAGTCCTTCTCGCGGCGGAAAAGACTGTGGGAGACCTTATATTGAGGATGTCTCTTTGTTTTAATGAGGATTAATTAAGTGAAATATGGAGCCCGGGGGAATTGGCGGGGAAAGCTTACGCTCAAATAGGCGGAGAAAGTTACGTTGGATATGTGCCATTTTTATGAAGGATGGAATTAGTGACGTGATTGATCGGGCGTATGGAGAATTGTCGACAAAAGGCCGAAAAACGACTCGAAACAATGCGGGATTTAGTTTTTTTGCCTACGCTACCTGCGCTTGCAAAAAAAAGCAATATTGAAAGCAATTTTGACGAAACATTTGGAGTTGACGAAAAAAAATTATATTGAGACACTTTGACATTTGAAGCGGCTAAAAATCAGTTCCGAAATCTAATGCGACTTGAAATGAAGTATCTCATGCATTCAACTATATACAAACTGGGGGGGGGGGGAAAGGAATACATGTCAGCATTTTATATACTCGTATTTTATAAAGTATATTTAAAGAGTTTGAATTAGACGACGCGTTCTTCGTGTACACGCATAAAAGTACATGATACCAGTCCTTGATCTCAATTATTCAGATTTTAACTAAAACGGCAGGACTACAAGTAGAATCTCGGCAACGAAGACAATTTAAGCGTAACATTTAAACTATCTTCGTTGCCGAATTTATAAAGAATTGTAGTCCTGCAATTTCCCCACCAGTTTAGTTTATACTACCATCGGCTTCTATTCATTTTCTTTGAATTCTGATTTTAGTTAATCGGCAACCAAGCTAGTCTTACTTCAGTGATTTTGAGATATTAATATATCACATTTTAAGCGTTTCCAAAAACGCCTCAGCTCGTTTTTCCCACGAATCAAACCAATATGATAAGTTACCGTTCCAGCAAGTAACACCCAATGATTATGAAGTTGGTGACTAAAATTTATGCATTGCTATATATTATGCGCATAAACCGTAACTATGGAATGTCGATACGCTCCAAGCAACATCGCTCGACAAAAAAGGTCTAGACACATGAAACGGGTTAAAGGTGGAATACATCAGGATGGCACATAACTGTAGCAGTAGCGTCTGTGTCCACGTCGAATTTAATGAATATGATCAGACAGTCGCCGACAGCTTCCCAAAAAACCATATCCCCACTATTCCTAAAACTAAGTCAGACTGGCGAAAATGTTTCTCAAGAAATAGTTTAGATTACGATCTAATAAAAACAACTTGCTTCTTTTAGATTCACATTGTCGTTCGGTATTGCACAGTATACATACGGAGAAAATCTAGCTAGCTATATAATACATTTTAACGTGAAAAAGGTTAAATTGTGCCACTCACGTTGTCTTACGCGAATTCTCCAGTGCTTGCACATTTCAAATGCCGATTGCAGAGGGCACCACAGGCGACCTACCTCTGACGTTCTTCTGATTAATAAACCACAGGCGACCGTGCAAAACGGCTACAAGAAAACGCTATCTGCAGTTGGATCTTTATTTTAAACAGCAATTTTTTCTAAAAGTAAATCGCAATATCTCAACCGCAGTTCGAAGAGTAGTGATCAGTCGGGTCTCACCGAGACAGGCACTGGCCGGCCTCGGATGGCATTCGGCTGCGAAGAGCATTTTAGCCGATGGCGACCGAGTGTGAGACACGCGCTCTTCTAACCACAAGAGAAGAAGCAAACACACTAAATCGAAGATTAGCACGCACAACAGATTTAAAATAATAAACACACTTGTAAACTACAGTGTGGGCTTTCTTTTGGGCCACAAGCACTGTAGGGCAGCACTATTACTTGGCT
>JAQGBY010003097.1:0-20382 GCA_034698785.1 Mycogona germanica
CTTTTAAAATAAATCCATTGCTGTCCCCAACTGGTCTTTCGACCCACGCCATAGGCTCCTCTCTTGGGGGCTGCTTGCGGGTAAAATTTGTAATTGTAATTGTAAAATTCGGAATATTTCATTGCCAATGTCTATTGTAAACTGTATTTTATTATTGGCTTTGTCTCACGCCCATCTGCCTATGTTTCGCCACCAGGGGTCGCGCTACAAGCTGTCATTCGACGGCATGCACCACCTGGACATCCCCCGCTCTCGCCAGTACGATGCCGGCAAGGTGGAGGTAATCGCCCGCAACTCGCTGGGCGAAGCCAAGTGCGCCACCACATTGGAGGTGCGACCCAAACACGACGACTACCGAGCCGTGCTCAAGGCGTCACCAAGACGTGAGTACCTATAAAGTTTTGTTTATGTTTATGGCTCTCTCATTTCACAATGGCAGGGTTTTTACCTCGAATTGATTGGGCTTACTTATATTGAGATCTGTCGAAAGTTTGGAAAATTTTATATAAAACTGGGACCGACCGACGGGAAATACATTTTTTCACAATTTCTCTATTTCTTCCACATGCACATGTGACACGGAAAGGTGTTTCAGTAATCGTAAAGGTGAATCTAAAGTCTCTGGTTTGCACTGTCGGTCCGTAGTTGGACCACTAAGATTCAATAGAGGTGGTTCTGGATCTGGTAGCTCCTCACGGTATTGTATAAAAAATATTTCTCACTATTCCAGCTTGGTACGATACGGACCTCAAGACGTACCAGAACACCAGGGTCGACTTGGAACTTGACCGGAAGTACGAGGAGAGTCTGGGAGAACTGACGTCACAGGTGTTTCACACCGAGGAGGTCAAAGGTAACGTCAAATTATTTTAGTCTGTTCTGAAATTCTGGCTCATTTTTAAAAGTGTTCCCTAATTTGTTGAGTTTGCCTCGCCATCTGTGCTATTTCGGCGCACAAGACATTGTTAAAGGTTATTCATTAATTTTTTGTTACGCTTTTTAAGGGGACCATCGGCATCTGATCACGCCCATCGACAGGGCCGGGGAACAATCGGAACTGGACATAGCTTTCCGCAAGCGCCGATTGGAGAGCGAGGCATATTACAAGAGTATGGATGTGAGTACCGGTCTTGCTAGTTATAACTATTGTCTTTTTCTAAATCATGAAAAAGTAGCATTTAAATTCAGGGTTATTGGGCGAACTTATTTTGGCTCTGTTGCGTTTATTTATAAATTCAATGAAAAACATTTTTCAGGGCACTGTTGTGCCGGCTGACACAAAGCACATCACCATCGTTCAAGGAATGGCCAAGGACTACGATTCACTCACGTAAGTTGTCTTGAATGGGGGTTTTCGTTATATTTCTTTTCGATAATCATGCTCTTACTAAAAGCTGACTGACAATGCAATTAATAATCAGTATTGAATGGGGTTTTTTGAATAGAGTCTAATCGAAATTGAACAAATTTAAATCTTTGATTTTAAAATCTGATGTTCGTTGGAACTTTGCGAACTGAATGGTATCGATTCGAAAGGCCCTGGAATGAAATGAGTTATTAATTAATATCATATCTCTTAAATAACAAATAAATAATAACTGATAATACATATAAACTATAAATAATCAGTGTAGCGTCATTGAATAAATCATACAGTTTTACGAAATAATTTGTATATTGTTACGCTCAAAAAACGAGGAGAGTGTGAAAATTGTATTCACGCTTCATCTTTTATTTTGTTTAGAAATACTCAGTATACATTTTTTTGAATATTGTATACCCAATTTTTTTTTGTTTTTCGGGTACGATTAGTTTAATGCGACAGTTAATCTGTTCGTCGAGAACGATAAAGTATCGTATATATCCCCAATGATTTTTCTATCAATATAATCATTTTTGTGTATTTTTTTGGCAGAGACATTCGGCGTAGCAAATTATTTAAAGGTCGGCAAAGGTATATGCTATCAACAGTTACGTGTTCCCCCCAAAAATACAACCCGGTGTTTTTTTTTCACATACTTTTGCCCCAACCCTGCAACTCGGGTCACATTTTTTTTTTGTTGCCGAACCTTCGACATTCGTTCCACTCTGCCCCAGCTGCGTCGTTCACACATTTTTGATTGTTGTCAATATCCAGACCTAGTGTCACCTGTTGATCCTCTACGATAGTTGAGCGCTCGACAATTCTATTTTCCCACCACACCTGATCGGGGGAAAAAAAATTCAATTTCGATTTTTTTTGCTAAGAAATAAGAAATCCTGAAATAAAAATTGGGGTGGGGAGAAGTCACTTGAAGCTGTGCTCCAGACCTTGCTCCAAACCATGTATGATTTCCGATTGAGCTCCCAAGTGGTTGTTGTCTCTGCTCCACATTTACCTCGGCTTCTGTAATGTCTTCCTACAGTACGCATATCTTCTTTTTTCTTTCCGATACCTTCGTTCGTTGACCTTCGGCTGCTGTCCTTCGACATCTTTCATCTATCTCTATCTCTCTCTTTCTCTTGTGTTACTCCGAATATATCTTTCTCCGTTCACCATGACAGATGGTTCTGTTAAGGCTTTTTAATTGTTGGAGTCACCCGTGTATTTGATTGATCACCGCTTCTTATTTTCCGTCTATCCACCTGCTCCACATTTGCATTATCTGTGATTGATCCCTGTTGGATGTAAAACCGTTAGTGCTGCGCTCTGTATGGTTCAGCTGTATCAATGGCATAGAATTGTTCCGCAAATTGAAAGTAGTTAAATTCATGCCCTCAGAATCGTTTCCAGCAAATAAATATAAGAAAACTGACGATATGCAGGTGGAAATAGATTACATTTGCCAGCTACTACTGTACAATATTGCTGTCTGTTTCGACTGCACTTCCAAGTTAGAAAAGATAGCTGCTAAAGCAAGATTTTAGGTAATCCGAAAACTAACATTTAATAAATTTTTAAGTCAGTAGGTCATTGTAATTTAAGAAAGTTAATGTATTTCAATTAGTAATGGAACGTAACAGTAAATAAATGATCGCAGTAAATGATGGCTCAAAGAAATTGCGAACAAAAAAATGCACTTTGAAATTATCAATAGATCGACATCGATTTCAGATTACATTTCAAATTCAAAATCAAGATTCAAATTCACTGCTGTATCAAGCTTAAATCAAGTTTTGAAAAAATTAAAAATTCCAAGTATAAGTAATTCCCAAAAATGGCAGCATTTCTTTACTACAATTTTTATTTGGCAAATTCGATTTTTTACTTAACTCAACTCTCGTTAATTCAATCAGCTTTCGGAGACTTTTGCCGTTTTTTTTAAATGAAAACTATAACTTTGAAAACAGGTTAGATGAGCTTTCAGGAATTCCAAGTCATTGTTAGTTTCTATTGGCGTTTGGCAACTTCCTGGAAATCTTTGCGAATGATTGGGCGACTCTAGGAAAATATAGTTTTGATTGACATTCGCGGTTTTTTCATTGCCGACAAATGTTCTGATCTTTGTTTTTTTGGTGGCGCCTGTTTTCATTTTCCAGTGACGGTAGTCAGCGTGTGTACATTCCGGGCGAGCCGGTCGAGAGCACCGTACACGGCAAGGAGATCCACACGCAGAAGCAGACTCAGACTCAGAAGGAAGTGAAGGGCGATGTGGAGATCACGCGAAAGACCACCGTCACCGAGACGGTCGAGCAGGAGCACAAGGGCACAACCAAGGAGCGAGTGGTCAAGGGACCCGTGGTGAGTGACAATTTTGGGGATCGGTGGTTGTGGCCACGTAACCACTCCAGATCAATAACTCGAATAAGAATAATGCACAAGAATCAAGAATTTAAAAAACCTATTGCAAATTTTTTTTTATCTAATTTATATTCAAAGAAAGTAGAGAAGAGAGAAGCTGATGGTAGTATTTACTGAGATGGTGGAATTGCAGGACTACAATTTGAAACTCGGCAACGAAGATATTTTGAGCGTAAAATTTAACATATCTTCTTGAATATAAATTAAGAAAATGAAAATTTGCGAAACACAAAGACAAACGTGACGAAAGTCGCGGATAGTGCCTAAGCACTGAGAGGGGTACAGAATCTTCCTGTTGTGACCCGTCACTTCAGTGAATTAAAAAAAAAAAAAAAAAAAATGAGTTTTTACATGTGTTTCGCAAATTTTCATTTTTTAAATTTATCTTTGAGAAGATATGATAAATTTTACGTTTAAAATATCTTCGTTGCCGAGTTTCAAATTGTAGTCATGCCACCATCTTACAAATTTATATTTTTTTTTAAAGTATAAATGTAAATAAATTTCTTGTTGACTTCTAATTTTCTAAATTTGATGTCTAAATTTAATAAAATAAAATATTCATAATAAATTCATTTTTTCGTCCGGTGCTGTCCCGGAGACAACCCCTATTTCATTATGAATTCGTTATGAATTTATTATGAATATTTTATTTTATTATATTTCAAGTACGACTTTGCCTCCTATCCACTTATATTGTTGTCTAAATTTGACTAAATTTGTTCTAAATTTGTTGAGAACGTTCTATACTTAATTTAATTTGTCTTGTAATTTATCTGTTTGCAGCCTGAAAGCAAGCCACCCGTGTTCACCAAGAAGATCCAGCCATGCCGCGTATTTGAGAAGGAATCCGGTCGCTTCGAGTGCGAATTCACCGGAACACCGGCTCCCACGGTCACGTGGTATCGCGAAAATTTCCCCATCAAGAACTCCCAAGACTTTCAGGTTGGCACACACACTTGGTATTATAATCTGAGGTTGCTTGACGGCAATCATGTTCTTCAAAATTCAATTCAAATTTGCTAATTTCTTTAATTTACGCTGAAATAAATTTGTCACCAACCTGTGTATGATTATTTGTTTCGTTTATTTGTAGATTAACAGCACTGACAAGCGGTCAATACTCTTTATCCGAGAGGTGTTCCTGGAGGACAGCGGAGTTTTCTCAGTGGTGGCCGAAAACAGGGGCGGCTCAGCCAAGAGCACATCCAATTTGGTGGTCGAAGGTAATTCGAATTTCGCTGGCGTTTCTCCTCTTAACCGCTCTAGCCGAACAACTTCGAGAAACCGAATCGTTGTCATAGTGAAATTCGCTCATATGCCCAGTGATTTTATTTTGTGCTTTCAGAGCGCAAGGAACGTCGCGGCAAGGGCGGAACCGTTCCGCCCAGCTTCACGGTGACCATCCAGGACGTGACGGTCAAGGCCGGACAGTTGGCCCGGTTGGACGCCAAATTGGCCGGCACCAAACCGCTCGACGTCTACTGGCTCAAGGTAACGGAACGGTTCGATACACTTCGTGTCAGGAGTGATGTTGAATGGCAAAAATCTGCATTTATTTCACGCCATTTTGCTTCTTCAAGTTCAATACTTAAAATGTGTTTTCCTTATTTTGTATTTGCAGGGCGGCAAGAAGGTGATTCCGGATATCCGGTACAAGATCTTGGAAGAAGAAGACGTGTACACGTTGCTCATCATCGAAGCCTTGTTCGAGGACAACGGAAAAATCGAATGCGTCGCACTGAACCAGGGCGGCGAAGCACGTTGTCAGGCTCAGCTACAAGTTATCGGTAAATCCATATTTTAATTAATAAACATAATAAAAAATCATCGGTCATCCTTTATTAGGCTCTACCCGTGTCCATTTTATTTATTTCTAAGCATTGTCGTTTCCTTCGCAGCACCGTCTCCCAAGATGCCGAGAACCGAACCCAAGCAGGCAAAGGCTGGGGACATCCGGGCACCCAGCATTGTGGAGCAGCTGAAGGACCAGACGGTGACCGAGGGTCAGGCGGCGGTGTTCCGATGTCGCGCCTCGGCCAATCCACCGCCCACCGTCAAGTGGTTCCGCGGTAACAACGTGGTCAAGCAGTCGCGCTACTTCCGCATGCTGGAAGAGGGCGACACGTTCACGCTCAACATCTCGGAGGCGTTCCCCGAGGACGAGGGCACCTACAAGTGCGTGCTCAGCAACTCGTCCGGGGCGCTCACCCTCTCGGCTCATCTCTCCGTGCTAGGTGAGCATACTGCTTAACGATTCATTTTATTTCGTTCCGAAGTGTCGCACTTGTTCTGCTGAAAGTTGTACGACTCGTCGTAGCCCAGTTGGTTTAGCTCGGCGGTCCCGGGTTCGATTCCCGGCGCGGGCTCTCGAAAAAAATGTCGATCCCGGGGTACTGGTCGTTACCTCTCGCATAGTGACTGAGCACCATGAGGTGTACGTAACGCCTGTAGTGCGGTTGACTACAGTTGATTGGGCAAAACAAATAAAGTACAATTGATTGGAATACCACAATTTATATTTGATGAGCTTTATGTTGGAAAATGCACCTACATATATTACTAATTGACATCTAAAACTGTTAGACCGAATATAAGTAGCGAATGTCGAGGATTCAATTTTGGTCTGTTTTCAACTGGTTTCAACCTTGACTGGTGTTTTAAAATTATTGTAATTTTAATTAATTCGTTTTATTAATAACCTATTTTTCTAACCGTTCTCTTTATTTTATCTACTGGTTAATCTGCGATGTCCACTCTGCAAAATACTAAATCGCTGTCCCCTTTGATTTGCTCCATTTTTTAGTTCCGGAGTCCGCCACAGTGTCGCCTACCGTGGCCAACATGGAGAACGTGACCGTGCGCGAAGGACTTCCGGCCCGCTTCGTCACCAACATCTCCGGCACTCCGACGCCGACGGTGCAGTGGTCGCGTGAGGGAGTCCAGATTCCGCAGTCGACCGACTTTCAGGTACAGATTACGCGTTCGCAGATTAGCTGTCGCCGGCATTAGGGCGCCTCACCCACCTGTAGGAAACTGCACCATTCAGGAAATGGAAAATAGTTAGTTATTGCGTATATTAGACAATAAAAAGAATTCATGGTGAACTGGGTTATGATTCTAGCGAAACAAATGCAATCTTATACAATTAATATATAAAGCCTAATCTGATTGTCTGTTGTGTTTTCGCCAATTTCAATTTTCTTTATTTATTTTCGAGAAGATTGTTTAACTTTCTTTGTTTAAACGATCTTGTAGCCGTTCACCCTGAGTTCGCGTCCAGCGAATATACGCAATAACAAATATAATTTTTAAAAATATAAGAAGAGGCAAGATCGTTCTTCAAATATAATATTAAAATGGGGGTTGTCTCCGGGACAGCACCGGACGAAGAAAAAAAGACGAACAGAGTTGGCGAAACTCACAAATACAATAATAATTTAGCCAACCCACCAATCCTAATCGAATAATAGAGTGTTTTCTATTATTGTATTTGTGAGTTTCGCCAACTCTGTTCGTCTTTTTTTCGTCCGGTGCTGTCCCGGAGACAATCCCAATTTTATTATTATATTTTAAGTACGATCTTGCCTCTTCTTATATTGTTTATATTTTTAGATATCTGAAAAATAATAATGCAGCTTCTCCTTGGCTTGCTTAGTAATACAAATAATGTGTAAAATGTCCGTGTTTTGATTGATTTGCACAGTTAATGGGGTTACAGTATCAACTGTTTGGTCAAATTGTAAGTTGGCGGATTCATCAAGACGGGTTCCCAGTGGATACTGGGGAAAACGGGTAGTTTCCGACGATTCTGTTTATGAGTTTTCCGAACGAGACTATTTTGTATCATCGTCTCTTTCGTTTCATTGGATGAGCTAATTGGCACCACAGCAGTAGCTAGGTAGGGAAGTAAGACACAAAAATTGGCACCAATGGGGGGGAGGAAAGAGTGTTTGGCACACGTAGCGTTCATTGGAAGAAAATTGGATTCCCGCCGACAGTCATGTGGTGAAGCGCTCCACTCGATCTGGAACTCTATTAATTTAATAAAAACGATGACGCTTCCATCCGCTGATAAAATATTCTCCGCATGATACAATCTCTAAAGATTGTATCATCGGTTTCCACAAATCAGATCAGAATCGAGGTTTTCCATCTTCACATGTAATTCAATTTCATGTCAAATACGACAGTGGTATGTTTTCGATTGAAAAGCTACGCTCTTTTTAAGAAATTGTATTTTTCTGTGGAGTTTTCTTGACCACTTTATTTGTGATTGAGATAAGAACACATTTTAAATTGATATTTTCCCGTATTTTTTCTATTGACACTTTTTGATAATTTGTATAATGCTCCCCGATCCGATACTTAAAATTATTAATGCAGAAAATAGAAAGTCTGACTTCATATTCAAGAATTGAACTGATATTGTGCAGGATTTTATTTTTAAATAGTTATTTTCTACGAGCGCAACTTTATCAGATATGCTGTTCGCATGTAACACATATATTTTTATGCGTTCTCTTTCTTTCTGTATTACCGAAATATCTATTATTTATTCATTTCTTCTGTCATTGTCGGGAAGTGCCATTGCATCATCATTCATAGTCTGCCAGAGGATTTCTTTAAAACACTCAATCCTGCAATTTTAAGCCTGGAGTGAAATTTATCCCCGTCTTCGCTGTGGATCTCGTGAGTCCTGACTCCCAAGCAGGAAGGATTTATTGGATTTTTCGTCCAGATTTTACTACGTCAACATAAATACGCAGAATCCAAAATTCATAATGGGGCTTATTATATTGGTCAGGTCTAAAAAAAAGTTCGAAAATTATAAAGATCGCTCTCGCCGTCGGAGCTGCTGAAGCTATCCCAAGGGCACAGATGTGGACAACGAGTCTAAGGAGGATTCCGGCGGTGGACGGGGTAGGGGGAGGTTCGATCGCTTTCGAAACTATTTCGGTTGACGTGAAAAGCCGATGATATTCGTTCGAGCCGTTGAATCCGAGATTATTCTCGCACATGACGAGACAAATTTATATTTCTGTCAAACCGAGCGTGGCACACGTTAAACCGGTTCCGTGGCGTTTTTCTTTCTCTTTCACTTTCGTTCTCTGTCGTTTTTGTTTTATTAAAAAAATGTTATTCGGCTATTTAGTCCTGTAGCGAATCATCGCGACATTCCGGCACGCCTAGCACATCTCCAACTTGTTAATTAATAATTCTATAAATTTCTACTTCGCTTAATTTGTATCAGGACTGCCACGATAGGTCTGCCACCTTCTTCTTTTTTTTAAGTCGACATCCAATTAACAGTGCCGCGCCCTCTTTCCCCTTGATGACATGAATATTGCGCCGCCTTTGTCGGTTTTTCGTCTTTTGACTCGTCGCGACTCTTCTTAGGTTTAGACGCACTGGGGCGCAGATTGGAGATGATTATTCTGCGATGAGATTCCTACTTCACAATTCTCTCTTACCCGTGTCTAGTGTTTTCTAAGCCCTTGACTTTCGTTTATGAGAGCAACTCGGATCTGTTGCAGATGGAAAGATATTTAGGATGATCTTTCAAGATTACGGTCAACGGCAGTAGTTATCCGACAAAACTATTCAGAAAATATTTTTGAGAGCACTTTAGTACGCTCGAGAGGTAGGATTTTTTTAATATTTTTACTTTGAACCTTCCCTCTCCCAGTTTCGTTACATGCTGCGCCACCTGGAGGTCTTCGGCAAATTGAAAGGGTTGTTGACAATCGTAGTGGGGCAAGTATGCTTCGTTAAATAAATTGCTGCTGACAGTTTAAAAAAGTGCATTTTTCTGTCGCAATCTGCGACGTCAAAACTGTTTGCTCGTTAAGCGTTTCCAAGTGTGCAAAAATTGGATAGAAAAACGCTGTTCTTTGGGTTGCATCACATCGGCCTAGTCGCCTTGCGCACGTAATTCGCGATAAACGTCATTTTAAATTTAACGTATGTCTACTTGTAAGGAAATTGGATGAACTCCGTACCACAATTTCAATTAATTTTATTAAGCTGTTCACAATTAGAGAGTGGATATTATTTCGATCCAACTGTTAAGTCGAATCAATAAAGTGGCGGATTCTGAAACCGAATGCAGAATTCCTCTACCAAATGTATATGTCTAATCGTCACTTAAATCAATTGAAGCTTGATGATGGTGTCATTATATAGATAGTTTATATTAGCTATTTTGTTTTAGGAACTGTATTTCATTATGTACTTAGAAATATGTGCTTAGCCTACAATGCGCTAGAAATATTTAGTCAAAATGGTTTGCTAGTGTTATTCCGTTTGGTTCTAATCGATAGGCGATGGAGTTTATTCTCCTTCGCAATCCGCAGAATTGGAGACCCTATTTAAATAAATTCGCTCGGCGAATGGATACGACTCGGCTTATTGAATGCGAAGTTTACTTTGTGTAGCGATTTGAATTTTAAATGTGAGCGCTCGGGTAAATAGTGTATAATGACGTTGCTCTGTCGCTTGTTTGTCTTCGGCGTTACTTCGCTCTAGCATATCGCCGTATACATGTACAGTCTGTACATGTATACCAGCTCGCGTTCCGCGTACGTTTTGATTGGTAATGCTAATGCAGACGTTTCATCCGGGTGCTGGGCAAATCGAGAAACCAGACTAAGAGCTAATGCATCCCACCCTCCTCCTCCTCCTCCCGAATTCGATTTCGACACGATCGATTCGTATTACGTATTCGATAGCGCGATGCGATATACGCTGTGCCGCCCGACTAATGGGCGGCACACATTACAACAGTCGATTCAAGTTTATTCGATCCGATTTCATCCAATTGGCTAGACCCGGTATTGGCTTTACTTCTTTGGTAGGGTCACACTACAAATCAAATCTCCGAATTTTCAAACAATATTTCGTATTTTTATGTTTTCAGGATGTAGAATATAAGGAAAATTAGCTATTAATTCGAACAAACCGACTTATTTTACTAAAGAGGATTAAAGGTCTAGAGTACAAGATGCCCATTCATTGCCAACATTTGCGTCGTAGTTTTCGTTTATATCATTAGTTGTTCACCATTGGCGTGACGACCTTGCACTACATATAATTAAGGCGCACCTAGTGGCGGGGGACACAAGCTACCGTTTTCGTTTGGTGCCACATGTTAAAATTGCCGAAGAGTGTCGAGATTCCATACGTTTTACACATGACAAGCAGATCTTTGTGGAAGACATGGCTAACTAGAAATGTGTCTAGTTAGTGTCAAATTATGTCTTATTTGAAGCGATTGGGAATTCGTCGCAGCCTGTTCCAGTTCAACTACTTCAAATAAGCTGGCGATGAATGGATTCATTATTTCATTTTTCCATCCCCACAATTTGTTATTTTCTTTCATTCTTTGACGTTTTCGGATTTCTTTGGATTTCGTCTTTCTAATAGAAATTCTACCTATCTTGTGTTCGCGTGGTTCCCGATAAGTGTTTAGTTCCAATCTAGTTTTTTCCCTCTTATCAGATACTTTCCTTATCGTCGGAAAGTGTGTCCGTGTTTTTTCGATTTGGCGTCTGTGGACGAGCTCCTTCCGAGAGTTCTTATAGATTTTTTTGCTCATATGTACAGTGATGACTCCATATGTCACATTCATGTACAGTTAGAAAAATAAAAGTGGTCAGTGGCGGTTGGGAAAATGGTTTCATGTTATTCTGTTATGGCAGCTTGGTAATCAGCCAATATTGGTCTAGACATACTTCCATAGTACCCGTTTATGGATGAAGTTTCTTATTATTTCGATCGAAATTTCGTGTTATAGCGATTTCATTGAGGTCTTCTATTGCGGGAATTTTTTTTTTTTAGAAAATTTTGTCATAAACTATATTTACTTCTAGCTGCACTCCATGTTATACGCTACCGTGAATGTATGAAACTAACTATATCACAATTTTACTTCATTTGAACCTTGTACAGGGAATATTACGTCAATCGAAGAGGGTGGCGTAAAACAATATCGATTTTTCCGCTAGATGTCGCCAAGTATTAATCATTAGTTTATATCGCAGAATTCACAAAATTCCAAACGCGATCGCCGTGATGGCCACCCACCATGAATGCAATTTCTGTGGTTCGATATCATAAATATGGTTCGCCATAAATGTTGTCTGCAAATTCGATTTCTCATTGAATAAATTATAAATTTATATTAATAGATTACAAATTCCAGTCGCGTTTTGCCGCTTCGAGGGTTTCCAATTTTAATATAATGGAGTCGTTTCGATCGTCCCTGTCCTTTAATAGCAGCCATTTGCTCTTAATGGCGTCGTGGCCGCCTTTGGAGTTTTTAGACACTGTCCTGAGCCCTGTTCGGTTGATACGATGGATGCAGCAATCGGATCGCTTTGGCAGTGAATAGCCTGTTCACGATGCAAGTAGCTTATTTTTTTGAATCCACTTAGTAGATGCAGATTTGATGAAGCGGAATCTGCTCAGAACGTCACACGAAAATAAAGGGAGCGCCCCTACTGAGAATTTACTAATTTTGTTCCACCTAGTGGAGCATTTCCCGCGATTGATGGATCAGCTGGTGCGACTCGGTTGCACGTTGAGACTCGGTTGCAGTGATGCATGACTCTACGACTGAATTTGAGAGCAGCTTCCAAAATCGCAACCGGACGGCACCCACTAACTCATCATACCGTCCCCGATGCACGCGTTCCTTTTTTACTCTTTCTCGTGTGGAGGGTCAGTGGCGTTGATGGACGTTTTGTGACACTCGGCGTCACTTGGCTGTCGCCCGTACCACGAAGTCCACCCCTCGCCCCCATCACATGCCCCGAATCCGATATTCGATTTTGTTCGTCGTCCTGAACGCGACCCGACGACTCACGACGCATTTCCTCTTCGTTTGACCGACCAATCAGGAACTTCAGGCACCGGAGGAAATAGAATCTAGTCACGTGATGCGATTGGTTTTTTTTCGTTTTATTCTTGGACGTCTTTGGCTTTTTTTCTTTAGGCTATCGTTCTATCCCAGTCGAGTTGGTCGGTTCTGTACTGTACGAGTAGATCTCTTTTGTGTCTCCGTTAAACTCTCTTACCGGAAATAAGATCTGTAAACATTTTTATTCAGGGTTCATCGCCACATGTGTGTCTGTTGCTGCTCACACTCTTAAACATTTATAGGTAGAACGCATGTACCTGCACATTGTATCGCTTAATAATGTGTTCCGACTAGTACATGACGACCGCCAAAGGGATTTTTTACGAATTTCATCATAATAGAACCATGGATTCTAATTTTCTTTATGAATTATAAATGCAATTTATATTATTTAGGACTTCTTTTTAGGAAGACTTGGCACAACTATTAAATAGTTAAGAGTGCCAGCGTCAAATCGCGTTTATGCACATTCAGTTTCAATTTGAAGTTCATATTAAAATGACAAGCGAATGAATGGTCAGCCGATTTAAAAATCCATGGTTAAAAACGCAAGTTCTTTAAATAGACGAGTAAAATAAATATAGTCTGTCCCAGCATTGGCACCAATGTCGAAATAGACTATTTCGTTTGGCAATAGTGACACTACGACGCCACCTTGTACTTTCCCGACTCTTGAAGCAACATATCGAGCGTGTCTTGTTTTGATTGGCTACTGCTACGAGCGTACACCTACGTCAGCGTTCCGGGCTCGATCCATTTCCTGTCATCTTCGTCCGGGAGCCATATCTCCACTGACAAGACGCGTCCGCTGCCTGACGCTCGCACTGGAGCCAGCGCAGTCCGATGGTCGAGAGAAAGAACGCTCACTACCACCCTTTATTTCCACCTGCACACACTAGTAGCGCCCCCTGGTCATATACCAGCACCTACTCACTGTATACAAGCGGTTCGTTTTGATAGAGCTGTATGCGTGTTTGCTGGCGCGGACAGTTTCGGTGCTCCTGCCCGGCCATAACTCGTAAGGAAAACACGAGGTACGCGCTTTCTACTCCCGAATATGATATCCGTGTATGCATTTTCCAATTACCGATCGGAGCAGCGCGAGCTGGCCTCTGTTGGCAAACATGCGAGGGTCGTCACGGAATGTCTGGAGTTGAGCCATTGTGAATATGTGATTCTTTGTTCGAGTAGATATTCCCAATGTGACAAAATAAACTAAACTCTTTAGACGCCGCTGCGTGGCACTTTTTAATAGTAATAATAATTTTTGAGACATTCGATTGTGAAACATTGACAACATCAATATTTTGACTGTTATTCATTTCTGTTATTCGTTATAATGAAAACAAGCAATAAAACTACGTTCGGAAGTGACACCCTAACTATGGGATACAGAATATTGTGTCTTTTTTTTTAACCAATAAACTGTAGTCAACCCCACTACAGGCGTTCTGTATCCCTTTGCGAGGAGTACGTCCTGTACCCAGGGATTGAAATTTTCGAGAGCCCGCGCCGGGAATCGAACCCGGGACCGCCGAGCCACCGTCAGTCGCAATTCCGACTAGGCAGCGACGAGTCGTGTATATGACGTTTTATCTTCTAAAACGATTAATTATCTTTGAGTCACGACCTGCAATTCTTCTTACTCGATCATCTGGCAAGAAGCCAATTTCAATATTTATCTGTTTTTGTATGGAATGGTTTGCGGCAAATATTTTTAATAGGTCATTGAATGATGAGAGTGAAAGTTCGTGTATTTGTCTTACGGCTATGCCGCATTTATTCTTTTCTTCTTCCTTTAACCCTTTTTCTGGTATTGGCCGCGCAAGATTATTTTATGAACGACCCCACGTTACAATCTCGGCCAACTCTATTTCCACCCCTGTACAGTCAATGCAGTTTTCATATTACGCTGTTCGATTGGAAAAAGGGAAAGGAAATACGAGGTCTCTCTCGTGCGGACCCGCATCCAATTTGTGCAAACCTTTCGAATATTTGTTTCGAAAATTTGATATTCTGTAGAGCAGAGCGGGGCAGGCCGGCGCGCTCGGCTCTGCCCTCCTCAGCCGCTGGTGGCGAATATAATTTGAGAGTGAAGGACTTTTGTTCTCGACTTTCTCCGCCCAAACCCCACTACCTGCCGCTCGGTCTGAGTCTTTGTTGTTTCCCCCGGTGTCATGTGCGTCAACCGATGTCCGCCCTGTTTTGGAAAATGACCCGACCCGCGCTGTCAAATTACTGAAGCGGCAGGGGGTCATATGGATCGGTACCCGACGGCGGTCCTACTTTCGGAGAAGTCCCAGCTCCGAGCCGTATGTCCACACGTAATTGAAAGGGAACGGACAAAGAACAGAGTTCATTTCGAGTTTGACAGAGAAAATATGCCGACTGAAGTAATGTTTTGTGGACATTACCTTTTTTCTCTTTTGAATGCCGATATACAGAGTATTGTAGTTATAGGTGTACGAGTGTTCAGATTTAATGGGAAGCGCTATTTAGGAGTAATTAAAATTACTATTGAAATTTTTTAAACACATCTGTTATGAGACAATTTCTTATTTATACGTATGTGCAAGATCCGTTAGTTTCGTTCTTTGTCCATCTTTATCCGTCCATTCGTCATCATAAGTGTAAGGGGTTTCGTTTGGCCTAGTTGAGAGCGTGTGCGCCATCTGTGCCTGTGACGCGGGTTCAATTCCCGACAGAGACCTCCGGAATTTTTCGTGCAAGAGAAATCCGTTTACTTCGTTCTTCGGAATGGAAGCAAAACCTTGGAACCTGTGCCTACACGATTTCAGTTACTACCTAGAACAAAGAATTACCTAGGTGTCAGCCTTAGGCTAGACAAAATAAGCAGAATCGCTGGTGGGACACCTTAACAAATATCTCAAGAAAAGTAAATGCGGAGTCACATTAAAGCCTCTGCGTATGCCCGTTTTTGACACAGTTTATCGCTTCACCCCAATTGTGTGCATCGCCACATGACTTGGGTGATCATGTGGTTTAGATGACTCAGCCAACCTACACGGGGCAGCGGTTTGTTACTGCTTTCATCATAAAGAATTGAATTTGGTGTTTTAAACTATCTTAAAGTGTATATCTATCTAAAATATGTTTGTGGACATTGAATGGCATCTAATTCATTGGCAATTCAATGGCATTCAAAACGTTATAGAAAGAGTTGGTTAATCATAAATGGCGTTATTAAGATTACCGTGTATATCAATTTTATTCTGTATTATTACATGACCTTTTATTTTATCGATGAAGATTTCAGTTTTTTCATATTTTTTTTTAACTTTCCTCAATAGCAAATCGTGTACATTTGTCCTGTGTTTTCTTTTCCGTCTAACTTTTATCGGCAATTTTAGTTTTTTAAATTCCTTTTTTGGTCATAAAATGACGTTTTCGTGGAAATTGTTCGGTGCAATGCGTGGTCATTTGACTGTTTGCAATAAAAAATCGAGCTTGCGTCTGCGAAAATTCCCCGTCAAAATGTCACACTGTCAGGCACGCGAGTCTGTCGTGTGAAACGAGAAACAGTGATGTCGGTCGACTATTAAATTCCTTCGCGGCTTTTGCGTGAGCGGGCATGTGGTTTCGTCTGCGTATTTATATGAATGTCGTTTGGCGAATCCGTCTCCAAAATCAAATTGATTCTTCTCTATGTGTATGTGGGGGTTGGGCGTGGAGGTGGTTCGCACTACTGGATAGCATTTTGGCGAGAACCTAATCCCATTTTGTTGTTGGTGGTGGTGCTGCTGCTGTTGTTACCGGTGGCGCGGTCTATACGTTTTGCTAAATAACATGGAAAAAATGTCAGTCTGGAATTGACTTTATTTTTGGCCGGCGCCTTTGGCTCTTACGACCAAAGACGTGCAAGAGATGGACGGAAGAAACCATGGAACTGTATCGAAAGATGATTTACCTGTCGCATTGTCTTTCATATGCAAATGATTTTCAAACACCTGGGAAATATACTTGATTTTATTTTGACAAGACAAAGGCGCAAAATAAACTTCTTTACATTTCCTATTTGACATATGGTCAAAGGATACGAGGGTGACAATTAAATAACCTGTAATGTACTCCCTTTGGCAATCTCTAGACCGCTCCATTCGAGTTTTCCACTGTGCGAAGCAGTGCTGCAGATCGTTTGCTGTAAGCATGTTTAGAGTATCCGTCTCTTTTTTCTTTTACTGCATTAACAATCTCAAATTGGGTACGTTTTAGCACAGATTTCACCTTGGAGAATTAAAAAATTTACATGAGACGAGATCAGATAAGCATGGTGGATGTTCCAACACTGGGATCCCATGCTTCGCTAAAAAGATCTTCACATACAGTGCGGTGTGCGCTGGATTTTTGTCCTGGCGAAGGATCCAAGACTTGTTTTTTCACATATCGGGTCTCTTGGTAACTCGACTTCGACAGTTTGTCGCCCTTCTTTAGATCTTTCAAACAACTCGAAGACTTCTGGGCTTGTTAAACATTCATTTCTGTACACTTGTTTCAACAATCCTTAAGCTTCTGTGGCGATTTTCCCAAGTTTCACAAGAATCTTCACATTGTTCCATTTGAACGTTCAACATTTTCCCAACGAAGCGTGGGAAACAAACAAACAAGCAAACGCCACAGCTGATTCACCCAGTATGTTGGGGAAAGATCACATGATCAGGGCATGTGCAGTTTGTCATCCCCATGCCCACTGTTTTTACCAGGTTCAATCCGGTTATTTAATTCGTCGTAGCCCAGTCGGTATTGCTACTGTCTGTGGTTCGGCGGTCCCGGGTTCGATTCCCGGCGCGGGCTCTCGATTATTCGATCCCGGGGTACTGGTCGTTCCCCTTCGCACAGCGCCTGAGCACCATGAGGGGTACAAAACGCCTGTAGTGCGGTTGACTACAGGTGATAAAAATAAAAATAAATTGTCGGTGTGGCAATTTAATTGTCGTATGGCAAAAATTCAGACATTTTTCTCGAGAATTAATGGAAATATAATAAAACAATTTTTTCAAATCCAACAAGTTATTCACATATATCACTCTTAATTATTGAGTCAATGAGTAATTTTAATTTTCTTGTGTTAACGCATACCAATATTTATTTTTCTTACAACTCTTTACATGTCAAATGGTAGACAGAATACGAAAATACGTGTAATGATTTAATGATTCCTTTCCCCCAATTGGGGAATTTTGATGGTTTATGTTACTAAGTCGGGTTGTCGATGACGTCGTTTTTGTAGTGTGATCCTTACGCTGTTTCGGCACTCCAACCCTACAGCTCTTCGTTGGCGATGGGTCTCGCCGTTATGTGATCTCGATCGCATTTCTGGTGCGCATGTCTATCGTCGTTCGGTCCAAAGGGGAAAGTGAATTCCGAAGGCGAACGAACGAACGAACGTGCCGAGAAGAAAGAAAAACCGCTCCATCCACATTAAAACTCGATTTGTGTGTTGTATGGGTCGTGCGGCGACTTTGGCGTGTGTTCTTGGTTAGCAAGCTCCACAACATTGCGATAGGGATACAAATGCGAACCCGGCACTCGAATCAACATAGGGAAACTTTTTTAATCTCTCTCAAATCTTTTAGGGAGGAAAATGGTGTTGCGTTGAATTTTATTTTAAACACAGGACTCTTTACAACACAGTGTGCTCATTTGTTTTGAGAGTTTCAAATTGACGAGATTATTTATGAACATTTTTTTAAAAAATCCAATCAACTGTAGTCAACCGCACTACAGGCGTTACGTCCCCCTCATGGTGCTTAGGCACTGTGCGATTTGATTTGATTTTCTTTGGTTGTGAACAAGAGATTTTACATTTATTTGTAATATTTGTATTGCCAGCTTAATCTTGATATTTGATAAACTAATTAGTGAACAAAGTGAAATGTAAAATTTATTATGAATCACAAATGTTGTATCTTGTCTTGACGAGATGCTGACCTAACATCGTATTTAGTTATATCTGCGATGAGCTGGTAGCGTACCTTGGGATCACCACCAGTTCCCCTGGGTCTAGTACCCCGGGACCGTTGCACCCAGAGTCAGTCCTTAAGCCAACTGAACGACACACTACGGTAGATTCGCCAGTTTAAGGTTCTCGAGTACGATCGCTTCGGACTGCTTTTTCGTATACATGTACATTATTTGCACTTCAGTTGGCATTTGACTGGAAAATCACAATTTTTCCTGTTGACGATGCAGCTTCTCTGCCGTCGCCGCGATACTGCTGCAAGCTCATCGCAAAATGTTTTTATACCATTTTCCTACTTCCCCCTCCTCAATATTCCCGTGAATGCCATATCGGGAGAGAGGGAGTCTAGGCATCTCCGATATTAGAATAAACCTTGTTTTTTTTTTGGCCACCACCGAAGTATTTCTGCGTGATCTTGTGTTGTTTCGAAAACAGATCACCGCCGAGATATCGCGCCTCGCCAAGTTTGTTTCGAACCATTGCATGCAATCGATTGCTCTATGAGATGTTGTTCGAATTGATGTTCGATGATTTTTATTTGATTTTCGCGTGCGAAGAGAGTTCAACTAGGCTACTGTATGTTCTTGCATCGCTTATCGATATTATCTTTAGAGGTTTTCCATCACGCTTTCGCCAATGTTCAGTGAAATGATACGTATATGCAATCTGATAAATGTATAAACAGCCTTTCGTTCTTTATCGTATTGCAAAAAAATTCTCTTCTAGAAAATTTGTAAATATATATTTAGTTTACGTGATACAATATTTGTGTTTCTTTATCGATTTATTTACTTTTTTAAAAAGAGAAACGCTCTATGTATTTTTGAAGCAGAATTCTCTCGCATCTCATTTTGAAAACTTTATTTTTAAATCTAATTAATATTGGCAATAGTTTACCAGAATAAGTTTTAATTCGACTATTTCTTAATTTTTTTTAATTCGCATAATTAGATTGGTAAAATCTTGCTAAAAATATAAACAGTGAAAATATAAATCTGTATACTTCAAAATCTATACATAAGAGATCCATCACAATTCCAGTGTCTTTTTCACAATTTCATTTTATTGGTTCATTTATAAATCGTGAATGTGTATTTATATATCCTTAAATATAATGAGGACGTCTTGAATATAAACATATACAAGAAGGGTGCCCGGCTTTGCCTGGGTTTACAGTAACCACCAATGAAATAAAAAATTAATTGTTTAAATTTACCGGCTATTTTACGTTTACACGACGACACGCGATAAACGCAAACGTTAAATGTGAAGTACCTGATTTTTCACGTGCGTTTCTCTGTAATAACGTCATGCAGTGATGCCTCAACATGTTTTTTTTATATTTTAAAATTAGGGTTTTCTTTTTTATTTTGATTTGACATTTATTATGTTAAATTAAAAAGAATCATTTTTAAAATATCTATTCGATTCTTTTATGTTTTTTAATATTGTTATTTTATTTTAATTTTATATTGAAAATATTATTCCGGTAATAGTATGTTTATAGAGTATGTTGAGTTTTTGGTTGGAACTATTATGAGGTTCACCTTGTCTCGTGAAATCGACGACATGCTTTTGATGTGGCACATGGATCACACAACACTGTTGATTTACAATTTGCCGTGTGTCAATTTCATTGCTGCCCCGTGTAGGGCAATCACACAACACTCTGTTGCTTTACAATTTGCCAATTCGGGGGCA
>JAQGBY010003098.1:0-20382 GCA_034698785.1 Mycogona germanica
CGACGACGTCATGCTTTTGATGTAGAGACGCCATTTTTTAAGTTTGAAGTGAAAGGGAGATTATCCAAAATTTGGTATCGCTTGTTTTATTATGTAATATTGAAAATCGAGATCTGAAATTCCGTTGCTAGCGAATTATAGTGGTGTACTAATGGTATGTTAATTTTTTTGCCATTTAATTCATTGATCCGTTCGAGAGTTAGTCTCCGGACATGAAAATCAAAATCTATGTTTTATAATATAGGATAACTAATAGTCCTCCGATAATCGATCTACTTGAGTTGCCACGATTCAACCGATTCTCTGGAACGCAATCAAAGGGCCCCCAGAAATTGTGATCGACACGAAAGACATTGAAATACCACTATTCCCTAATTAAAAGTACACCTGCTCCTCTTTAATGACGTGCTCGTAGACAACGGGTTATGCGTGTACAGTAGAAACGTGTAGAAAACGTACGAACGCACTTTTGGCCAACCCCCGACCAAAGGAGAGAGAAAAGCTCTGCAAACCGAGTTCCCATTTGGAATCTACCGCTTCGTGATCTAAAAATTTCCCCGGAGATTTGCGGAACAGGGAAGCTCATTTATTATGTATTTCCACCAACGTACGCATGAACACGACATAAAGCAGCGTTTTTCGGCGAAGGAATAAGCGAAGAAAAAATATGGAGTGGAGGAAGAATGACGAGAGGCAAAAGAAATGGTCTCACTGATATGGTGTCCTGCAGCCTGCTTTTGGGGGTTATGTGTATTACGAAAACCAAGCCAGAGCCGTACGACGGGTAAACAAAATAGAATAAGCCTTCTTAATTATTCGGTTATGCATCGAATTAGCAAAAAACTAAGGAGAAATAACCCAACTTCATAACAACGTCGTGATAACGTCGGGACAATGTGATATTGGACCGTGATTTGTTTTAATAAATTTAAGATTCTCAAACGTTTGACAATTTTTAGCATCGAATCTCGCTGAATGAAAACTAGAAATTCTGGATCTAGTGAGGAATATGTGGATTTCATATTTGAATTTTTCGGTGAAGATATTGCGACGATTGAAATATTGGGAATCCTGAAAATCGAGACTTCAAATAAATTTAGTTAAACTACAAATTTACAGCACTATCTATCTTCAGCTCAAATTTTATTTTATTTCATTTGATCTATCGATAGTTATCGCCGAGGCTGAAATAATGCAAACATCCACACTTTAAGAATTATAAATGTAGATTCACAGAATATTAACAGTTTCAAAGTAAACAACTTAATCTTACCATGGGCTGAGAAAGCGTTCTTCGTGTACGAGCTTTGAAAAATACATAAGAAGCTCGTACATTAACAAATTCTCTTTACATAAACTAGAAATAACAACATGTTGAATATTTACATGCAAAACAATTTAGCGTTACGGAAACATGGTCATTACAGTTATTATGTTGTACGACTCGTCGTAGCCCAGTGGGTATTGCGACTGACTCAGCTGTCCTGGGTTCGATTCCTAGTTTGAGCTGTTGATAATGTTTATCAGGCACCGAAAGTTTCAGTTTCAATATCGGCCCCAAGTGGCTGAATGGTTAAGATAACAGGCTGGGGTCTGAATGGTTTTGGGTTCGAACACTGCATGTGAATATTTTTTCTAAAGAAACTTGAACGAATGGTCACTTAAACCTCGTGATCACGACATTAATTAAAGAATTTACGATAGTTTTGTGATCTTTTTCGTTTTTCTTGGCGATCAACTAAACCAAAACACATTTGGACGACCGAAATATTTGATAAAATTATGAAACATTATTTTCATTAAAAAATGTTAATACATTTTCCTGTTTTTTCTAATTTATTACGAGAATTTATTAGAGAAACGATTTTTTTTCAAAAGAATATCACAACTTTGCATCACTGTCATCATTGGAGCATTCGGATTCGGTCACACTGGATACTTGAGCGCACTCTGGTGACAATCGATGTTACGTTTGTGTTAATGTCAGCGCCGATGGATATCTAATGGCACACAAAGTTTTGACCGGACGATGATTTTAGTAAACTATCGATTTTGGGTATCGATTTAAGATGTGAAAATGTATAATTGTTGGTGTCGTTACGAATGATGTGCTCGTGTGTTTCCAGCGCGTCCTTCAGAAATATATGCTTGAGTGCTTCTTAAAGGTTCCAATAGCGGTTGATGACATTGTTAAGGTAAGACAATCAAATTTTTTAAAACTTGTCTGGTTATTTTTACAGGTGTCGAAACGTTATTTTGATGTACAACTTAAGTGACGAAATTTGTTCGAAACAAAGTCAGCAAACCTATGCGAAATTGTTTCACCTTTGTACCGGGTTCAATGAGTGTGGTGTGAAATTCTGGAGCAGAGAATTTTAAAGACGAACAAACTTAAGATGCAATTAGGTGATTAAAGATTCGAGTTGCGATGGCAGCTTCATGAACTAAACTAAAATCTGTGCAACGCACGTCCAATTTTTGTGTTCAGTCATCATCAAAAACGTAAGGGGGATACCAATATGAAAAAGACCCCTTCAATAACCGAGAGAGACTACAGGTCGTAAATTTCCCTACCGCTTATTAAATTGAGATTTTTTTGTTTGAGCTAGAACATTGGGCAATAGTTAATGCAATCGCGACAGTAGCGAAAGTGGAAGACCTTTCAACGGCGTCTTAAAAGATTTTGCGATAAACTAATAAGCAGGCGTTCTATTAAAATTGTGACGTTGAGCGTTAATTTACAAGGTGCCTTGACTGAAGATAGACATAATAAGAGCGAACGAATCGCGATCATGCGCCATACCACGGATTGTCGATGTCTCCCCATTTCAAAATGTAGTTTTGTTTGGGCCGAAAATGCACATTCTGAGAGAATGCATGCATGCTATGTTTGGTCTAACACATACGTGAACTATATGCGTTAGACCAAATCAAAATGACATGGAACCAAACGTGAAATTATCTTTTGCGTCAGGTTTCAGAAGGTATTTGCTTGATCCAATTTAATTTTTTTAAATACGAGCAAGAGACCTGAACATTTCGACCTCAGTTGAAATGGGTTTCTAACGAAAATATGATCGATTTAAACAGACTTCTTTATTCGTTGAATTTATTGAGTCATGCAATTACAGTCAAATTGCAAAATTTCGATTCTTAATTTCTAAGTATTCAGAAGTCAGCTTGTTGTTCATGGCTACGATTTTTGGTTATCACAAATATTGATCGAATGTAGTCTAGTCAGATGATCCCAATTAGAAGCAAAAATAGGTGTAAGATTGTTTTCGACGCAAATTTTGCTATCAATATTACGCTGTTTGAGCCTACTCAAATACGTGCACATGTATCAATAGTACATGTAAAAAAAATTCAAATGATTGTCACTTTCATTTTAAACCCGTACCATGGCGCTTTTGCCAGCCTATTCTTGTTTCAACACCAGGCTAGCGAATATACAACTTGGTCTTGAAAGATAGAGATGGCAACCAAAAAAAAAATACAAAAAGTAACATTGTTTAGCTTGACGTAAATAGGATATTTGCTTATCACAATATTAAGCCTAAATGATTAATCGCTTTCGGTGTGTCTTGGCCAAATTGGCGGGGCTCGTGGTATACAATATTTTTTTTCAGCTGGGCAGCTAAAATCTCAAATTCCCTTTATTAATTAATAATGGAAGCGCGGGAAGCCTTATCATATTTGCATTAGTCTCGTACACGTGTTAGCTGCCAACGATCATGGAGCTGGAGCTATTTGCTTATTAGGTGAGGAGTGATTCGGTGTCGATTGGGGAATAGTCTATACTCGATATCACCTCAGTAAAAATGGAATATTGTATATAGTAACTACTAAGACTAAATGTGAAGTTGCTGTATTGACAACAAGCCTTAATCGCAGATAATTGCTTTATTGAAGTCAGTACAAAATGTCGACTTGTTAGCAATGGGGTTAAGGGGGGATATCGAGGATTGCTCGCTAACTGGTTGTATCTGGTATGGAATTGTATCATCCTAAGATCCACGCCTTAAATCAACGATTCTCCTATGTCCTAGCCAGACTGGGAGTTCAGAATTCTGCACTTGTTTTGTGTTCATTTATCAAATCGCTGATCTAACGAAAATAATTCCACAATTCCGGTAATTATTTTTTAATATTCTTGGAATCTAAAACCTTTAATTCTCCCCGCCTTTTCACAAGCCCATAGATTTCCCAAAACAACAATATTTTATTTAAAAAATATTTTTGATCTCTTCTATCCGAAATCTATATATATAAATGTGAATGTATGTTTGTTTGTTTGTGGGTATGTCCTTTATGCATTCCTAAACAATTCATCCGATCATTATGAAATGTTGGGAATTTGTTCACTACATTCCCGAGAAGGTTTATGCCAAAAAAAATTTCTCCTACAATTATCAGATCGCTATCGATCATCAGATCGCATCAACTGCGATCCCCAAACCTGGACTTCGGGGCAAGGCTTCTAGGTGAGGTCCCCCACTTAGAGAACCCTTCAACCTTCTTTCTTTTGTTCTTCTCGATGACGTAAGTTCAGAACCCCCTCCCCTCACAGTAAACAGTTTCATTTAACGCCACAAGAGCACATTTGCATGTGTCGTGGCAAAGCACGGGAAAGCGGAATGCAAATGAATGCATTCTATCGAATCGCAGCAATGCTATAGCTATATGCTATAGCTACAGCAATAGCTAGTACAGAATAAATGGAGGTTATCAGGGGTCAGAGGAGGTTTCTCTAAGCTACTTCTAGGATCCACATGCTCCCGTGGATCTCAGGAGGACGTTAGGTTATGATCTCTCCATTGGTGTCTATCGCAGTTCGGATCCATATTAATACTATTTTGAAATAATGACTGTGATTAATTGCCCATTATGAGAGTAATTAGCGCTTGTATTTTGCCGCCCGTGGCATAATGAATGACCTGTGGGTCGAGAAAGTGTTTGTGTCATACTCACATATTGGAAACTATTGTCCTCGCCTGTAGGCACGACTTGTGATTCCTGCTAATTCGCTCGAAAATAAAAATTATCCAATTCATAGTCATTCCAAGTAGCTCAGAAAACTAATATTGAGTATGGGGATTTATTGGGACTATGCACTTGATGCTGTTGTTGATACTAGCTTCGACAATTATCTTCGTGACAATGTCAAAAATATAAAACAGATGTACCAAATAAATAGGATAGAGAAATATGAAATACAGTTTTATTGCGAAAAAAACAAGGTTCAACCTTCCCCCCCCACACACACAGGCAGTATTCCAAAGAAATACTCTTTTTTTATTATTAAAATGAACAAAAACACTGTATACGAAAATTGAACACAATATCAATATTCACCGCAAATATAAGTTTCCACACGGAATACAGATATATGCTCTGTATAAGGTTGGTGGCGCTTATACTGATTATTACCCATTTAATATTGATCATGATATGTCTTTAGGTATCCTCTGTGCACTTATACGTTTACATCGGCAGATTCAAAACATTGATGGCGAATATAAGCGCTCCTGTACGTGTAAAGAATTCTGAGGAAAGCGAATTTCATCTCTCGAGATAATATCGATACAAACAAAGTGACTATCATCCCCGTGACACTGGATTGATTGGTTTGGTTGTAAGATTTGGTCGATACTCGGCATTGAATTGATGATACATACGCAACACTTAGTACACAGTAAGAAATAAGTTCCGACTAATCGGTTCGTCTAAACTTTCAATGAGGAGGGCCGTTCTGCCTATTTTTGGAATAGCAAAAGGTAATGATAGTGTTTAAATGAAATTCTTAAATATAACATAGATATAAAATTCTGGTTCAGAATGAAATGCGATTGCGTTAGATTTTTCCACTAATTTAAATTGCTACTTAATTTAAACATTTGGCAATCACAATATAAAAGATTAATATACTTATTAATAATATTAGTTCAGTCATTTCCCGGTTTATAGAAAGTATTGACAAAATGCGCATTTCAGCGGGTTGAGGAGCTTGTGGTCTTCTTTGTAGGTTTGTCTATTCGATAAAGCGATTAAAATGACATCCCTGGTACTTGTACTACGTTAGTGCTTTATCATTTGTGGTTCAGGAAATAAATGAGGAACATTTAAATAATCCTGATCGCCTCAAAACAGACCAACATGTGTGTGAGCTTCAAAATATTTTTAAAAATCACTTTTTGTTTCTCTGAATAATTGTCTTGGGGAAATATTTTATTGGAGAACGAGTTTGTATTTTTGTCAGATACTCAAAAATGAAAACCAAAATTATTTGTCAGATTTGGCCATTTCCATAACGTAATTTAATAATCAAATCCCTCCTCCGGATGTACTAACTTAATAAAACCAAAAACAGGATTACGAAAGCGGGGAACATGGTTAAAGGGATTAAGTGTTTTGTCACTATTCCTTAACTGTGTTTACGTTTGTAAGTCCGGCTTACAAGCAATGACACCAAACAGTTACGCCGCGATCCTGCGTGGCGTTTTCCTCTGACCAAATGTCCATCCCAATATTTCTGGACAAAATCCAGGATGACTGTTAACGACGGTCATCCGTTCGCGACAAAGTCCAGATGTCCTACTACCCATTCACACTTTCGTGTGGTTTTGATCAATATTATGTTAACCAGAATAAATCACACGAAATGTCAAATAGATTTGTCCAAAAATGGTTATATATATATACATGTATAATATATATATATAATATAGGAAACAACACTCATTGCAAAAAACGCCACAACAGAGGCAAGCAGCCTGCGAAAGGTAACCAATCAGGAGAACCCTCTTTATCAGCGCGTTTGACAATAGACTATAGAGTTTTTGACAAAAGCCTACCTGAAAATACTAACAGTGATAAAATGATATTCTGTATTGTTTCAAATTTTGTCCTTAATTCAGGTTAATGTAATTTGTAGATTTTAAAAAGATTTAGGAGTGACCAGCACATTTTGAGCATAGGAAAATTTTATTTTAAATATTGACTTGGCTATCGTTTATTTTTCGCAATTTAATTTTGGACATGTGTAAATTTATTATAAATGTATTCTTTAATGAATATACAATATATTGTTTAATGATTTAGAAAATGATTTAGAAAATGATTTTAAAAATCTACCAGTCTGTTACATTGTTTCAAAATCTGAAAACAAAAATTTTTCATTTCCTTGAAAAATATGCTGGTAGATTTTTAGCAAATGTTCCAGTCTAAAATTGATTTTCGCAAGCTTTCTTATACACAATGTCACGCATACACACAAGTGTACGAATTATACGAGCACAAGATCGTCTTTGCGATCAATTAACCAATTGAACAACACGAAATTCGATCGCCTATAAATTTGCACGAAGACCCTGTGTCCGTTGTGCATTTTTTTTATATTTCCAGTATGAATAAAGTTCGAGCAAGTCCCCTTTGATGACGTCCAAGTAGAAAGAGGAAGAAAAACGTTTTTGAAATATCCTGGTCAGCAGAGAGCTTCTTTTCAAACGGTCGACAGTTCGGCCACTAGTCTTAGTTGTCAATTGACCGATGTCGAATCATGAATCACTTTCACACGTAGCTTCAACACAGCCCCGGTTGAATATATTTTTTTCCTCTTCTCCATACATGATGGATAACAATAGGGTCCATACGTCCCGCACTGAATCAACTGTTTTTCGTCCATTTTTTCAAACTCTTGACAGTGTTAGTAAAACTCGTTCGCCGAACGTGCTTCAGACTGAATTAGATTCGGTGCCGACTTTTTACCGAGATCCGCCTCCATGTTTTTGCTTAGTTTCTTTTCTTCGAAATATTCTTTCGCCCGGCTCCAACAGACGACTGTTTTGGCAAATAACGAATGAAGACGAAATAGGTTATACGAAAGAAATGAGATTTTTTTGGCTTTTTCCATTTGTTGAAGTGAATCGCATTAGCAATGGACAAGTGACTTTTTTTCTTAAGATTGTTGCCGTTTACCAGTCAACAAAACTTCATAGCATTATCAACAAAGATGGCCACCTGACAAACTTCACTATTTAATGCAATATTTTCTCCTCTCGTGGAAGTTCATAAACAGAAACGTTGAACAAGCAGAAATTATAATTAGATGATTGGGGTTACTACTGCTTCTCGTATCGATGATTTCTCTAAATTCTGTGGTCTTTGGTGTGTGTGTGTGTATAGATGCCATTGGCGCAGTCGGTTCCAACTCTCTTTTGTGTGTTCCTCCAAGATAGGATCAGAAGTGTGGGTGTGGTTGTGACGCTGAGACCTATCTATGGGCTCTGCCGCAAACGCATAGACGGTGGATGATTTTACGAGCCGATGTTCGTGCTCGACGATACCATGGCCGACGTTTATCGGAACCTCCAGACGACATGGTTTCTGTGAAAAGATAGACGAGAAAAAATAATGATGATTTTTGATTTCCCTTTCTGGGAAAAAAGACACATGCTCAGGTGGAACCGAAAAAGATTTGGTGACAAATTTGCAGTGTGTGGGAACGAAATTAATTCCGAAAAACTAATCTCGCGTTCGAAAATAACTCGGAAGTGACCTTTCTGAATCTTCTATCTGACAACAAGTACAACATATTTGAATGTGATTTATTTCGGGTTCACTGCAAACATATTGCTTAGGTCCCCTGTAAAGTAAAGTCTAGACGCATCCAAACTCCAAAACGTGTAAATAAATAAATCAAGCGTGGAAAACGACACGATACTTAGGAATTTGACCGTTAAGTGTCGTCGCAATTAGTTTAACCGCTCGAATGGATGAGGTTGTGTCTTGCAAAAAAAGCTGGTCGTTTCTTTAATCAGTACTATATATTCTTTTCCAATAATTGGTTGCGCCAGAATCGAATTTTTTTTTGTGGCTGTTGAGCGTACGGCGAGTAAAAGGAGATTTTGATGCCAGGCAAAATTGGAATTGCGTCCATTGTGAATTCGCCCGCATAACCATGTCGGGCCAACCTAGGCATTCCTAGACCAACTTAACTTGATGTCGAGTATGAGGGCGATCGAGACGACGCGCCAAATCGCTGGAGAGACTTATCTAAAATCGTCCAGACTAATCGCGTGTGATTTCCGTAACGTCTCGATGTGCATGGAGATTCTTAGACAATTTGGCTTGCCACCAAATTGTGTTATCTAAGATTTTCGAGAAATAAAATGTCTCGCTTCCTCGAGGTGGAGGGAAAGAGGGAAGTAACCACTAATAAAATTGCCAGATTGTTTTTTGGAATTATTTCGCGCGATGAGTTTTTAGAATTCACTTATATACAGAGTATATAAATGTTTAATTTTAACTTTTGTTTGCCCCGAGCCGTGTTAAAGGATGGTTGTGGTTATGGAATAGAGACGAGTCTTCCATGTTTGATTTTGCTTCAGTGTTTGGGGAAAGATTGTCTGCAGTTGTCTGCTGGTTTTTTTTTTTTTTTTTGGTTTTTAATCTTGATTTTTAAAAATCAATAAGAGTCCGCTGTGAAGTCGAAGTCAACGAGAGAGTGTGTGTAGCTAAGACTAGACCACGCTTGTTCAAGACTAGACACTAGTAACGAGAAAGTCAGAATTGGTTCAGAGAATCTATCTGCATGGAATAGTTTCGTAAAAATTGTCTGCGATGTAATCAATGATTTTCGAACTTATAAAATTGGAGGGAGTATCGAAAAAACTGTCTTGAGTTTTAAAGCTAGAATGATCCGATTGGTTGCAATGCTCTTTCTATGCTCAATTTTAAAACCAGATTTATAACTAAGCCAAATGTTGTTTTTTATCAAATTTTATTTTTAGTAAGATTGCGTCCAAGTAATAAGCAGTAATGTACCATGTGACCTTATCACGGCAAGTCACCTTGTGAATTTTTTAAAAATTAACTGTAGTGTAATATCACAACAGGAGTTACTTTACCCCTCTTGGTGCTTAGGTACTATGACGATGGGGCACATTTTCACCAGTACCCCGGGATCGAATAATCGAGAGCCCGCGCCGGGAATCGAACCCGGGACCGCCGAACCACAACGAGTCGTACAGTTTTATTTAAAAATTTAAAAAGCCCAGTAAAGACTGGAATATTCTATATCTCATTATTACAAAAACAGATTTATTGTGATCGCCGTAGCTTCTCTCTCTCTGTGTAGGCACAATGTATAAGTTGGGCCATTGGCAAAGTTAACGCCATTATTTCTGCAGTTAAACTTGTTAGCCAGACTTAATGCCATTATAGGACGCGGGTTGATCCTATTACAATCAGTTAATGGCATTAACCGGGAACTGAATGCAATCGTGATTCGTTGGGGGCCCCTATAATGGCGCTTATGCTGTCCGACTGCAGGCTACAGATTAGGGCCAGCACAATTGTTAATCTTGATACAAGCTAGTCTAGATGGACAGCAGCGTATATACATGCTCATGTTTGAGTATGGCATCTGCGTTTGACAGTTATTGGTGCCCTCCGATGGCATTCCAGGTGCACTTTTGTAAATTATCATTAATTCTGTTTGAGCTGCAGCCCCATTACGAACTCTTAGCAGTGAATATGGATTTGGAACACAACTATGGCTGATTTGCTCATATATTTAATTTTCCTTTATTGCAATATACTGGGATACTGTTTCAATTTCAATATTTATTTTCGTAGTACCCGAAAAGTCCTGAAGTTTCAAATCGGCGTTGATTTTTTCTTGTTCTAATTGGAACGACAAAGGGATTTATCCAAAATGGTCGAAATGTCTTCAGAGTGTGTACTACTCAGTGTAGATATCTGTGTTGTGGGTTGTTTCCGATTCCATTTATCGAATTGTACGTGTTTGCAATTCATCTGGCGTATCCCCTTCTAATCCCTTTACAACGCGACGTTTCAAGATGTATCGGATAAACTCAAGCCAAACCACCCCCAAAAGGGAACAAATACGAGCTTACTCGAAGTTTATTGCGAGAAAAGGTCGATCTTTAAAGATTCGTTTAAAGATGCACGAGCCATCTGTGTCCGGAACTCGGGTTCGATTCCCGACCGAGAGACCACTGGAGGTTTTCGGTCGAGAGAAATTCCTACACAATGACAGCAAATCCGTGTGACCCTGTGCCTGTATCTGCAAATGGGAGTGTCTAAGATGCTTCAAGACGACGGACATTTTAACTGTTGCTAGGATTGTGTGCTTGACCTGTTTTAGATCGGCACCACGCTAGTTCTAGCGGTCTTTCTAAAAAACGCTGCAATAGTTCCATTTTGTACTGCCTGTGCCACACTACTAGAGCTCAAAGCTGGATCGAAGAAGAGGGAATAGAAATAATCGAATCTTATTGGAATGCGCACGAGACATAGCAATTGATTTAGCCTAGAGTAAACAACGCGTGCCAACCTCTAGCCTCCTCGGACCCCTCGTGACCATCCAAGGAGCGAAGAGTAGGAAGTATTGCATTTCGTCCGACATTCGGTCTAACAAACTGACAATTGTCGTGCCATTATGAACTACCCGTCTCAAAATTCAGGCAATTTAATGAAATATTTTATTCGTTCCATTCTGACGTCTCAGTCAAAAATTGTTTACAGAGTCGCTCGATCACGTTGATGGCGCTCGAGCAAAACAGTTGGGGGGCGTGGTGTCAATTTTACGCAACGTTTTTTTACTAGAAATATTTCATTGATATTATTTCAGGACTAGTTTACGATTGGGTCTCGGGAGGGGTTCTACAAGCGTGTGGAAGTAGTATTGTAGACGAGCGACCAATCGTTCGTTGCAGCCGGCAAAAGGAAAACTGATAACGAGATTATTGACGACTGCTGCTTTTTTTTCTGTGCGCAACTCTATTACTCCAGCATGCAAATAGGCGTTCCATCAGACAAGTTGGGGTGTCGATAACTGGGTTGGGGAGAAATCTCTTTCCGAAATCCATCTGTCAATCACTCGGCCTGCTACGGCTCTGACCTGCCATTGGTGGGGATTTACCGGTTGGCTTTTTATCTAAACCGTGAACGAGTAACAGAAATGCCAAACGGCATCAACGATATACCGAAGTAAATAGAATTCCCATTTATATGTACCAGGAATACCTACTTCCTCTATTGCAAACACTAGTCGAAATTTATGTAATCATCTCATTTTGGTCGTAATCCTTTCAATGCTATTTATTTAAGTTTTATGAAATAACATCTGTCATTGAATCGGATAATTTCGAAAACCTAACGGCTGATTGCTGCGAGGAATTTCATTATCCAGAATCACATTTTTTTTAAACTTAGGTGGCGATCTCTCACGTTAGATGATATGTGAATCGGCCTTAGGGGAGGAGTTCATCCGACATCGCATGGTTGCCATTGGCAACGCAGATGCTCTCTCTCTCGTCAAAATCTATCATCGTCTTCTGAAAGTCTAGAAAGGGCACGCACCTACGGATGCAGTGACGATCGGAGTTTAGAGACGCGTTGTGCATTTCAGTATTCGCGATTGGCGCGTTCACCAAATGAGAACACCATGTAGAATCAATCAGTAAGATATCTCCTTATAATTCCCCCCCCCTCGTCAATTAGCGAAGTTGTACTTCATACATACTTTGATTTAGAGCGTAGTTATAAAAGTACTAGCTTTTAGTGTTTGTAACAAATTATAAAAAATAAAGATGTTAAAGGAGTTCACCGGCGTTCACATTCTAAAATCCCTGAAGGAGCGATATCTGTGTATTTTGCCTAGTCTAGGCTGAATCGTACAGGCACGGGTACTAACAACAGTGTGAATTTTTCTCGACCAAAATATTTCGAAGGTATCTGGCAGGATTGAACCCGCGATCACTGACATTGTAAGCACGCAGCATCTCTTCTGTAATCTATTCATGCCATGTCTTGCTCGTCGTTTTAGTTCTTAATAAAATTGTCCTGTTCTCACCTATTCATCCAATTCATCCATAAAATGTTAGAAATTTCAGCAAGAAGTATCTTGAACGCGAGCGATGACTATTGCGTTAAAAGCGAAAAGCGAACAAAAAACAGTAAGACTACATTGGGAAGAGGCCGGGAAGAAAGGGTGCTTCAATCCCTTGCCTTCTACTTCCGATTTTTTTCTCAACCATTTGTCACAACTAAAACAACCCCACTAACAGAAAGCCGATCAAATTTATTACAGTGGTCCGCAAACTTTCGTCTTAACCGTTTCGAACGTCCGGAAAACGAGAGTTGCCGCGCCTTTGTTCGGATAACAAGATTTGTATTTTCTTTTGACGAATCCGTTAAAAGCTTTGGTAGTCATTTATATGGACGATGCGCTTCGTCACTAGGTGGTGTTGATTTAGTCATCTGACAGGTCGTTGGTGGGTTTTTGGTGGGTTGCAATTGTCGCCGGTTGGAAACTTAGGAACGTCTCGATTGGAGCGTTTAATGGCAGAGATTCCAAATAAATAATCGAATTATACCTGTTATATTGAAACTATAATTGCAACAGGAACCAACTGATTCTCAAGAGCTGTAGGAATTTTCACGGAAGAGATTTCCTCGTTTTTTTATAACATGCTACATGAATGACACATATTTTTGGTGACAACGAAGTATTTCAACTAAATTTGATTATAAACAAGAAAATGGCAACTTACCAAACACTTCATTTTGTAAAGGAAGATTTTCTCTGCTCCCTTTCGGCGTCTGAGTATAAATTAGATAAAAACGTTTATTTGTAATACAATTGTTTCATTAGTTAATACATTAAAACATTGAAAGTTGCGTAATGTGCCCGATGATGATGAGATGTTTCGATTTTTCCGTAACTCAGCAAACGTCCTAATTTCCTTAACTTTCTAGTTCAGTTCCGAAACGTCTAATTGTATGATCAATCTTGGCATTTCATGTGCTAACCTACATTTAATCTTATGCTTGTGCTCTTACGTCTTGCGTCTTGCGCGAAGCTTTTATCTACAAATTTAGGGTTCTCGCTCGCGTTACTTTCTCATGGCCCTCGGGCCATCTATTTCTTTTTGTCAAGTTCTTTCCCCTGATTACAGACGCGTTGCATCTTGGTGACCTATTTTCTAGAGCGTTCTTTTCTTTAACTGTAAAAGTGGAGGAATTTGCGGCCGTTTTCCGCAAACCGTCGCAGAATTGATCAACAGAAATAAAATGTTCGTTTGCCAGGCGACTATCCGCACGTATACAGAGTAATTTCTATATAAAACGAGTCGCCATTTTTCGAATTTGAAAAAAAATGACAGAAAACTAATGCAATATGTAATTGAAGACGACACATAGTATCCAACCGCTCGAATACACGTAGCTAAATTTGTTTATCTCGAAATCGGAAACTGCGACATGAAAAGCAAGCGATCATTTTGAGGACGTCTCAAAGTCTAATTGATGGGGATTGGATCCAGGACGGGACGAATGACAAATTTCAGTTTTTTCGAATTCAATTCAGCATCTGGAGCATCTGGAGTTGTTTTTCGGTCAACATTATCTCGGACCATCCTTCATCCAACACATATCCCTACATTGGTAGGGATATTTTAAAAAAATAGGTTGCGTAAAAATTGCTATCATTTCAAAGAATTATAATAAAACAAAATATTGTACATTTTTATGGTGTACATTTCCTTGGTTTAAAAAATCATTTGCACTTTAACAAAATTATATGGCTCCTGTAATTTTGCATTTGCACAAAGTGTTTATTTTTGGAAATGTTTTCAAAGTAATTTACACTATTGTCGCTATGGATAACTGATATTTCAACTGAGATATTCAATGAGAAAGATTTGTGAGGACGTCTGAATGATATTAATCGGAAATGGTGATTTCGGGACAGCACCGAATAAAGAAGACGAACTGAGTGGTGAACTTGCTTTTATAATTTTTGCTACTATATTATTAGAACTGGTAATTGCGAAAAATATAGTTTCGAACAGACCGGGAGTTGAACCACGGATATTTGGATTGCCGGTCCAGTGCTCTACTAATTTGATCTAAAATAAATATAAAGTGTTCTTCACTGGTGTGTGTATGCGAACTGATAATTGAAATTGAATTGATAATTGAAAAAAGAACACTGGACCTGAAATCCAAAGATCCGTGGTTCAATTCCAGGTCTGTTCGAAACTATATTTTTCGCAATTACCAGTTCTAATTAAATAATAGTAAAATATTATTATAAAAGCGAGTTCGCCACTCGGTTCGTCTTCTCCAGTCGGTCTGTCCCGAATTCACCATTTTCCAATGAGATATCCAAATTGAGTTTTATTATGTCTGGTCCAACGTTCCTGTCTCCAGTCCCCATTAGGGAAATCTGCCAGATTCTCAAAGTATTTCCTGGAATTTCTTTTCGCATGTTTGTCGATTTAACTTACGAGGCACTCTATCGTAGCACTCGCCACTGCATCGTGTCTACTATAGAAACTGGACTTCTGCCGAAAAATTTCAATTGCCGCAAAGATATTTTTTGTGCTTCCAACTTTGATTGCGTTGGAACGCTATTTGGCGAAGCGTCGTTGCGAATAACGTGTGCGCGTTCCCCTTCAATTTAATTTCAAACGCGGACGCCACTGTGGGGTGGATGGAGGTGGAGGAGGAAAACCAAACGCAGCCGTAAAAGGAATTAAATTTCAAAATTGGTATTTTTCATTTCCTTCTTTGGTGGTGGTGGTGGTTGGTGCCTTCTCCCGACAATTCAGATTCAAGTTCAACCAATCAATAATACAGTGGCGCCGACATCGGTATAATGGACTAGTTCGTATATGATCTGGGCTTTTTGCGCTTCTGAAAGGTTTATATTGTACTACAATATGGGGAATGTTGGAGAAACGCAATTTTATTCGAGTACACCGAATTTATCAATTGTTGTTGCCTTTAACGCAATTATCGAAGTTGAATTGTTGTGTCGTGCAATTCGCTTGAGTGCAATATAGAAATGGAGAAGATATATAGAAACTGATGGGATAACGTTGAGGTCAACCGGCGGTCAAATAACGTCTTAATAAAAAATAAGATGTATCCAAGTTATCTACTACCAGCAAAGTAAGCGAGTAGAGGTGTCAAATGCAATTGAAATACTAGCTTGTATTTAATATAATAAATATTAGATAGATGACGGGCATTAATTAAAAATATATTTTTCAGAAAATTTGCTTGAACGTGTCTGCAAATTTTACAATAAAGAAACATTAAAATATTTTGTTTCTCTAATGAAGGCCTCAACAAAATATTCCATCAAAATCCTTAACTATTAACAACTCGAAATCAAGCTATATCTACTGTACGATTGCAAAAGCCACTGTAATTATGCAGTTTCAATTAGCTAGTTAATTAACAACTAGCAATTAACTTTCCAATATTAAAAATTGGTACTTACGTGTTTTACTTTTGATTTTGACATACGACGATGAGCATCGGTTATAGCTTTTTCCAGGAGATCCTTGACGAAATCATTTGCTATTCCGAGAATTTCAGGATCATTCTAAAGGAATACAGAACCAATAAATTCCATTAGTTATCAATAAAAGGCACTTTTTCTGTCGCAGTATTAATGTACAGGTGTAAATATTAAATTAGTGAAATCATGAATTGTCCGAACTACAGAGTCCACTATTCGGAAAACGCAGATGACTGCAATTTAGTCAAATGCGTTAAGTTATGAAGAAATATTTGTAATTGTATTACAGGAATGACGTATGTCGGGGGTGGGGAATGTACGTTATTTTTGTGGATGTTGGATGCTTGGTTTTAATTTCTACTGTATCCTCTATTCAAAATGTCGCTAATTTTTGTTACTTTCAAACTATATTTCCTCTTGGTTTACAGGAAATTTGGTTTAATTTGTCGTGGAATGGTCTTTCAACGCGGTTAGTGTTGCTATTCTGATGGAAGTCGGTCAGTATGATTGGTAATTTTATGAGTTAGCTAATGGCGCTAGTGGTTCTCCCGTACACCACAACGGCGTTTTATGTTTTTCCGCGCAAATCTGTCCTCGGTGGCGAAGAGGCAAATTCATTTCGACTCGGAAAAGCCCCACATCGTTTCAAATTGAAATCGAAGTCGAGCGTGGGAGGGGGGTGGGGGTGTTAGGGGGTTATCGTGATCGAAGTTATTGCCGGACTCGCGGTGTGCGCGGTGGCGAACGAGAAGAGAGGCTGTCGTGATTTGTTGGGGGGTCTCTAGTCCAGTCAACTGGTCATTCGTCCATCGGCCATTCGTCTATCGGCTGTCTCTCCATATATGAGATCGGCTCGCCAAATCCGTGGCCTCGTTTCGGTGTGGTGGAAACATAGCGGTCATTCGAATGTAGACCATTTAAAAGCAAGTGGAAGTGCCCTGGGCAACGTGTGACGATTGCGCCCACATGCTTGTTGACGTGAATAGAAGGGAACACGTTTGACTTGAAAATGAAGAATGTTGTTTTACGTGTAGTGATTTCGTTTCAAAAGAGTACAATTTTAATAAACGACTTCCAATGTTCAGAAAAGCTCCGTTTTTTAATCAATTTGAAAAACGAAAAAAGATTTTCAAATGTTTAAATTTCAGAGAAAATCCTAATCTGCAAAAAATAAGAGTATTCTGTAGTCTAAATTCAAATAAGCAAGATTTATTCGTTAAATTTCAATGCACATATTATGTTGTCTCAAAAAATACTAAAATGCAATATTCGAATTCGAAGCAAAATTTAAAAACTTCTCAAAAATAGCTCTTTCGTAAACACAATTTTTTGGACCAGCCTTATGGCATGTGCACATTCTTATGAAAATTAGGCCTTCTTTACAAACATACGAATAATATCTATATATTATGATCACGAAATTCAATAAGGAATGCTTAAATTTTTAAATTTCATCTATAAAATGAAAACTCGTGAAGAGGTTAATTTTTAAATCAGTCATTCCGGGTTCATTCATAATCGGCCATTTGTCCCAATAATAAAAATAGTTTAGAAACCATTCCCGTACTTGTCGCCCGGAGCTTGTGCTCAGGTTTGCCGCCCTTCAGATAGCCGCTGGTCAACCTTGGCCTTATGTGGTCAATGGGTGCTCAGGTTTTGAGTGTTTCCAATCGATTGATTCAGGGTGCTCACCGTCATAGCCGGGTAAACAGAGTAAACGTGCTATATCGTGCAACATAATATTAATGGCCTCTTAGCTTTTACGACTTCTTTAACACTGACCAACACTGGCTTCTTGCCCGTTTAAGCCTCCTCCTTCCATCCATCCTCCCTGACCACCTTCTCCTCTTTATATGTCGGATTGACCGTCAACATTTAGACGGAAGACAATTTTCGCTGATTACAGAAAAAAAAGAAGTTAGCCGTCGGGCTCAGTGTATCCCGGTTATAGACAAAGGGATGATTCAAAAAGTATCTGTGTGTTTTGCAACTTTGAAATATCAAAACCAAATCGAAACGATAACAATCTTTCGTAGACACAATTTTTTGGACCACCCTTATGGCATGTGTTCTTATGAAAATAAATCCATTATTTACTCTAGGTCTTCTTTACAAACATACGTGTAACATTTCATTTCAATAACATTTTGAAATAAAACAAATCGCACGATATGTCCCATGTGTTAAAAGGATTTTTTTCGTTCTTTGTTCGCAAAGACACATTTTTCTTTCTCTGTCCCGAAACCATCGAACCGTGTTTCCTCCCACGAAAGACAATTGAATCGATGTTATTGCTACTCCGAGAAAGATTTACTGCCCCCTCTCATAGTTTTTCATCCTGCCACAGGATTTATAGTTTTTAACAATTCTGTTATCTCACGAACTAAATTGAAAAACTTGCCCCGTGACGGAATCCGAAGAGAATGAATTCTTACACTATTTATTGTGAAAGAGCAGCTTTAGTTATGATTAGTCCATAACTGGTTGTACTAGCCTACATCACTAAGTTTACAAAATTATATTATTCTCAATTTTGTTTTATTACTAACATTAGACAACGATGACTTTTGTATGCACTGCGATTTTCTTCTAATTTTGTGCAAAATTGTAGAGGGTAAAAGTTTAGGGAGCTCTGGAAAATGAAGACGAAAAATCCAAACATTCCAAAATTCCAAAATATTTTGAAATTAACGCTAATACTATACATTTTTATTGGTTTTGAATTTAAAATTGAATCTCATGGATTTCGCCACCATTCGTTAAAATTGTTTTATTGTTAACCAAATTTTGAGTCGATTAAACGAAGCCAGGAATTCGGTGTAAGATCACCAAGTTCGTTTAATATTATTGACTTTCTTCTTGTTGGTGGGAATGAATTGTTGCATTTTTCGTCAGTGACGTCAATTGAGGTATTTATTCGTGGAGGAACAATACACGAATAACATTTGATAAGAACCAAAACAGAACGTACGAGTGTGCTCACCATTATTATTGCGAAGGACTCGTGTGGCTATTTCATCAAGCTATGTTTGAGTGGTCATTTGTTGACTTTCGTTCCACATTCTCTCGTTTGTAGTACATGTTGCGGTATTGAGTTAACATGCAATATAGCGTATACGTGGATGGTATTAATTGGGATACGGTAGAGAAAACGATGGAAACTAACGGAACTAGAAACGTGTGCGGTTTTTCGTCGCGGCCAAACTAACCGACCCCACTAACCCCGGTTGTTTATCAATTACGTTTTACGGTCCGTTCGACCGCCATATCTGTAACAAGCCTTTGGCAGCCATAGAACGTCCGGACTAAGTAGAATATATTTATATAAACCCTAAGAGGCAAAATATGGTTCTCTTTTACTGGTGTCAGGAATGAACTGACACTAGGACCCAGTTGAAAACTTGCTCGTGATCGACCTTTATACGGAATAGAAATAAACCCCTAAAAGCTAATACCTGATTTTTAATAATTCCTCAGAAAATTCTCAGCTTCGAATAATACAATAAAATATACAATTTAGTTGAATCCTATATTATAAAACAGAGATTTCGATTTTCGTATCCGGAGACTAATTCTTGAACGGATAAATGAAAATTTAAAATAATCAACATACACTAAGTAAACCATCATAATTCGCTCGCGATCACTTTTCATTTCTCTATTTTCAATAAAACATAATAAAATAACCCTTACATAATTTTGAATAATCTCCCTTTCGCTTCAAACTTAAAACATGGCGTCTCCACATCAAAAGCATGACGTCGTCGATTTCACGAGACAACCAAATAAACCAGATAACGGTTCCAACCAAGCACACCATACCACATACTATTTCCGGAATAATATTTTCAATTTAAAAATAAAATAAAATAACAATATTAAAAAGCATAAAATAATCAAATAGATATTTTAAAAATGATTCCATTTCAATTAATTTATCATAACAATTGTCAAACGATTGAAAAACCAAATTTTTAAATACTTCACATTTAACGTTTGCGTTTATCGTGTGTTATCGTGTAAACGTAAAATAGCCGGTAAAT
>JAQGBY010003099.1:0-20378 GCA_034698785.1 Mycogona germanica
TTGCTGATCACGCACGGACCACCCTTTGCTATTGGAGCTGCCTTGTCATTACGATCTGGACGTGATTACCTTTTGTGCACATTACAAAGATTAACTCCTAGCCTGTTGATTTGTGTCCAATACAATTACATGAAAGCACAGAGAGATTGACGGTTCGTCTACCTTGTTCATTGCAAACACCTGTTGAAACTCACTAATGGGAGTGCATTTTTTTTTATTTCGTCAAAACCTGTTGATTATAGTAGTTTTGACTGTTGCTGTTATAGAATGAGGCATCAATAGGCGTTTGATGGCTGGAGGACTCGTTTTCTGTGAACGCCTAAACCTCTAAGCTAACAAACATTGATTTGAGAAAAGTTAGACTTTAGACCAGTTGCTAAGCTATATATCAGGTATTTGTCTGGATTATGATTGGGTCGGTATTTGGTACGTTTAGATTCAGCATTTGGAAAAGCTATAGGTTTCACATTTCTTGCTTGTATTGATACATGTGTTAGTATTTTTGACCAGCGTCTCCGTCACAAAATCCTTGTTATATTCAACAATGTTTGATTTTTTTATAATCTCGAATCCCCGGACCTTCGATTCGTAGGCAGACGTGCTAAACACTTGACCAATCGGGAAGAACTGGGGATTGGGGATATCAGTCGATGGTTCACATGTCATGCACCCACATTGCAATAAGCTCTATTAGTCAAATGTTGTAAAACAGCAGGCGTCTTATTTTTACACGTGTATTCTTCGGTTTAAATGTTTTAACAAAGTGCTAACACTTGTTTTTATGAAGGTGTGTGAGTCATTGAAATATTGCATGTGTTTTTAGCGGTGAGTTGATGCTATACTCTGTATACGAAGACCTATGCAAATTGAGCAAATGTGTTTTTTTAAACTTAATATTTCGAATGTCAGTCGTGCGTTGCAAATGCATAAATTTCCCTTTGCATACATGGTTGGCAATGATATGTCAAATTGATGCGTTTTAAGAACGACGCCCGTTATAAATCTGAACCTTTTTCACTTTATTTTCACGAGCATTGTTTATGTAAAGTTAAACAAAGATATTGAATACATTTAATTAAATACTGCATTGCTGTTTCGTGAAAGCACGAAAATTTTACATCGAGCATCAAAATTTATTTCGTCATGTACAAGCCCAGGTAAAGCCTTTCTTCAAAATCGTCAGAACGTCAGAAATAGTTGTTACGGAATCGGTAGATGACGCCTCGGTCACCAACGATTTAAAATTTCTAGAAGCAACTATACCCATAGGATATGCGTTAGAAAAAAGTATGACAGATTCCAAATCTCTTCATGACATTGTGCCCCAGACACTAGCCCAAAAACCAAAAACGGTAGTAGTCATGTGCCAAATTGCGATGAATGAATTAAATCTACACATTTTTGGTGAGCGATTTACCTTGACCTGACTGTATCATACTTAATGTTAACGTACAGGGTTCTAGATCTTCTGTAATCTTTGGCGTTGCACCTGCTTATGGAGTACCAGCCACCGAGATGCACATTAATTTCCCCCCCCCACTCCCCCCCCCCAAGGTAAGCGCGCTGAGTTTACATGCGCATTGCGTGAAAGAGTAATGTGTCACTTTGGCAGCTGGCTAAACGAGAAAATTATTTTTACAAATCAAGATAAGCGAGTATTTATTATAAACTGGAGTCGCTACAATATATTCTCGTTTTTAACATAACAAGGGCGTTACGGCGATAGCATGGCCCGGTTAGATTGTTTAATGGTTCTCTCTCCGTAAATCAATTATTTCGTCTCACGTAGGCAAGGCGCGCGGCTTCACAAAGCTAAGAGGCACGTCGTACAAGATAGTGCGACCAGATATCGAGTCTCGACTAACAGGTATCCTGTCGTCAGTGTCGCTTCATTCGTTTTTTTTTTTTTTTTTTTTTGGGAAATTCCTGACTGAAGCCACGCTGTTTGAGCTGACGTTGCTTTGTGCACGCGAACGAATCCTCGCCTACAGAAATTTACAGTTGACGAGAAATAAAATCTAGGGTACTTGGTGCCGAAAAAATTGAAAATGCTGTCATGCCTGTCATCGTGCATATTTCTTATTTATTATATTATATTTCTTATAACTCTTATTTTCTATCAGCTTAAAATATAAAATTGTTAAAACGTTTTGTTTTATTATGCGTTCTCCAATTGAGTCGGGAAAACTGTTATGATTATCAGTTGTATATGTGCGACTCAGTGCGAGCTTTAATTTAAAATTAATTTAGTAGTCATTTGAAAGAGAAATTAATATTCATTTTCGATATTTATCTTGATTCTGCTGAACTCCAATATACCATTTTTCATGATGGTTTCGTTTCTCGGATGTACTTCGTCGATGCATGAATTGTTTCGACATTCTTTTTCAAAACTCACTGTTCCAGTTCCGTCAATGAGATTTCCCCCCAAGTCTGCGTCACAGTTTCTGGCGATCACAAATCCTCATGAGACTCCATTTCTCCCAGTCTCGTGGCAGCTGGATTGAATGAATGATTAACTTGTGACACGACACACCACGTGACCACAGAAGACCATTTGCGAATTAATCGCTGAACCTGATTTAATCAAACTCGAAACTGAGTTCAGCACCAGACCAAAGCGAACATACATTTTATTAGCCCGTGGCTTGCGTCATCTTAGACGATTGAGTCAACTGTGTGCGACCTATTAATTTCTTCTTTTCTCTTTATACAACATAGCCCAACATGGATATTACTCAAACTTCGAGATGTAGCAATAATGAACACTAACTTTATGGTCAAGACGTGTCAAAAAAAATGGGATTCGTCACAAATATATAATTACAAAGAAGAGTTTTTGATTTGTATAATCAAATATGTATTAGAGGTGTAGTCGAACATGTGAAATAGTGTAGAGATCTATTAAATATATACGATAAATATAAGAATAACAAACAACAGTTCATGAAAAATGAAATACAAAATTTAAATACTCTTGAAAATTAAGTTTCAATTTGTGGGATTTTAGCATAGCTATTTAATAAAAAGAAGATTGAACTTGTGAAAGTGTGTATAGCAAAAGATGCCAATAAATATGTGTCATTACAAAAAAAATTATGTAAACTGGCGTTTTTTATTGGTGATAAACATTCATTCGCCAAAGACCAATTTGGAATAGAAAAACTGATAAAATGTTGAGGTAAGTCCGTTAGTTAGTTTGGGGTTAGAATTAGCCCCGTATCGTCCAAGGTCTGAAGAGTATAAAGCGGCATGTCCATAGATAACCGTTTCTATCGATCGGACCCTCCCCCGCCATTTCGTGCACCGTAGGGTCCGGCAGAACGGTGGATTCGCGATAGGCCAAAGTGGCGACCGAATGCGCGCTCGCACTTTGATGGATATCTTCGCCGGTAATAAAAATAGTTTAAATTGACTTCAAAAGCGAATCCCATTGAGCTACTTTGCATGGCTGAGCCCACGGAATTATCTTGGGCATTTTCATAGATTCCATTACTCATGCCCACATTGCGTGGTTTCTGGAATATATTACAGTTAGATTCGTGGGCCTGTCCTTATCTTGATTCGCGTGCACAGTGAAGAAGTCACACGTCGGTTACTCGGAGCTAGAATTGGGCGCGAGCGACGGAAGCGCAACGATTGTTGGTTTAAGGATTGAAAATCGCTAGCTTGAAGAGGCAAGAATTCTATCACTTTACCATGGCCCTAGTTTAGACGTCAAAAGAAAATAATCAAAATTTTCGAATTATATCAATTATTTTGGAAAGTTCCAAAACTGTCTTTTACAGTATTTAATCGGTTAATTTATAATTTCCCTTAAAATTCTCATGACTATCTGAAACTTTAATTGATTTCAATTAAAATTTCAGCCGCCTATTTCACCTTCTCAATACACGTTTATTTAAGAAAACCTCACACAATTATAAGTTCGTGTTGATCTGTTGAGTTTTAGTGTTTCATGGCCATGCATAGGATCGAAACAAGAAATGGTTTGAGAAAGATTTTACTATCAACTCCACTTGTATCTCTGATCTGAGCTAGGCACGGCGGGGATGACGAAATTCGATCCAAATTAAAGAACGCGAATGAAATATCATTAATAAAATCTTTAAGTGAAGCGGCTTAACTCGATCTTTTCATTTTTTTTAAATATTGGCATGCCAAACTATCGAAAGAAAATGTGACGTAAGCCAAAGCTTTTCTATCGCGCCAAGCCGCCAACAGAGGGCAGCAAAAATTGGGCATCTTCAAGGAACCGTTGATAGCGAATCTAAGAAAACCTCTTGTTTCTCAATGCAATCGAGAAAATACCCGAAGTACACCACTATAGCACTCACAGCCTCAAATTATAAATTGAACCAAGAATTGTATTCCAACCAACGAACTGAAAGGTCTGGAATCGATAGGATTGGTTCCTTGAAAAGAATGGTTGCATCAACGCCAATTAATGGGGGAAATCAAACAGTGAACCATACTTTTCTTCTGGGCGTTTCAGGGCACAACAACTTTGACGGACCCTAGTGTTATAGAATATGAGACCTCATAGTGGCACGAATGATGGCTTAATTTATCGTTCGGTTTCCTGACTACGATCGTGATCTTGTTTTGGGAGCGCCGTCTAATCAGATATCAAATTTATTGGGCGCCCTGCTGACACTAAACTGCACATTTGACCCGCGCATATCAATCTAAAAACTCGAATAAGGGAGGGGAAACCATCTCGACTATACATGTTCTTGTTTTAACTTATTCTTGTGATCACCTAGAAAGGCGAGGCAAGAAATGGAGAACCCACACACGTATGTATTAAAAATAATAATCAGCAGACATAAAATATAAGCGGTGTCACGAAATAAAAATTATTAAGCACGTAATATTCATTCAGCTATCGTTTAGAGAGATTCCGGTAGCAAGTGACTTGACCGCTTCGAATGACCACAAATTGCTCAGCTCGCAAACTAAAATTTGTAATTTATTCCATAAGAATTGTCCCGATTTTTTATAGATTGTCCTGGTTTTCCTAGCAATTCATCAAGCAAACGAATTAACCATCAGAGGTGTTCGAATGCAGTCGAAACCCCCTCGATCGGAAGTTGGTAAAACATTGCACAAACATTAATTTATCAATATTCATTAGAATTGTTCGTTGACATCAGGTTTCAAGTCTGAACGACTTCTCAAGATGACCACAGTTTAAGGTCACTAACAACTTCAGATGACACTTAGCCTGAGCTTATGAAAGTTTGTTTTTAGTATGTTGGCATCGCTCGACTAATACTGGTTAAAGAAAAATTAGCCATATTTCCGTTCCTGTCAGACGAAATTATATCCTTAAATTAATTGTGCCCCTCACACAGTTCCTAAACACCAAGAGGGGTACAGAAACTCCCGTTGTGAAACTTCAGGGAATTTTAAAAAAATTGGCAATAACTCAGATCTGCGTGCATTAAATAATAGTAAATCGCTCGAAGCTAGGCAACACGCCTAGCAATTAAGTGCATACTGCTGTAAAATAGCCAATGCCCTCTCGGGACATTGAGATATAATGGCTGAAAAATTTATATTCAACGTACATTTCCGGCAAGGCAGAGACATGTGTTTAAATCACGAAAACGCGTAAACAAATGTAAAACTACGGCATTGATGAATCTAGCAGCGTAATATACCGAGTGAGATAAAATAGTGATAGAATTTTTTAATAATTATCACGTCATCATAAATTTTAAAAAGTAAAAATGTATGTTTTATGATCGCTCGTGTGTTTATGTTTTATGAAGCCATTACCTGAACAACCCACTACTAGTCAGACGTCCATTTCAATGAATTTTGAAGAATCTCCTTGTGGTCAAGAGGCAATATGTGATCTCAGGATTTGTCGACCAAAATAAGCAATTTGTTTCGATAAAAATACAAATACGGTTTGACTAAATTAGCGAAATACAGAGTACTAATCAACACATTGATGTGATATTTCACCTTTCGAAAATGCAGCGATGTTTCAATAAGATTCTTTCCACATTCCAATTCATTCACATTTGTATCGTTGTAGGTATTTTTATTTTATTATTATTTAAGTTTGTTTTGTCTTGCGTGTAAATATTAAGATACGAACGTCATGGCAATGACGCCACGTAATTAAAAAAATATATATTGGATTCCCAAACTGTTGACAATTTTAATATCTAATCATTTCATAACGAAAATGTATTTTCTTCCTATTTTGTAAAATAGTGGTCTGAGGTATAAATTGAATAATAATTAGAAATTCGGGTTCTAGTGAGGAAGATGTCACTGGCCTCGATGGTTGCATCAAGTGGAGACGCCATATTTGAATTATCCGGCAAAGCGATGGTAATGCTTAAAACTTCAACGACAAATATCTCGAGAAATTGGCAAAATCGAGACCTCAAATAACTTGCACTCAACTACAATTTCGCGGAACTATCTACAGCTCAAATTTTATTCAATTTCGTTAAGCCGTTCGTAAGTAAACGCCAAAGCAGAAAGCTTGAAGAAAAAAAGAACAAACTTTCAGGATTATAATATAGATAAATGATAATCCATGTTTGCGTCACCGTTGTACTAAAAAAAAGGGTTGCTAAAGGCGTCGAAGCTTTCGAAACATATGCCTCGATGGTTTCCACCCTCCTCGCACCTATATAGGCCTGCCTATACATGAAATGTGAGAATGCTTTCGAGCATTAGGCTCTCGAAGGAGTCGTATGGATGGCTGTGTAGGAGAAACTGTAAACGGGGAAGCGCGCGTAGGTAATAACAGCAAACTGTATTAAATTTTAAATTTGAATAGCATCTCCGCTCATTCGTTGTCCCACAGTGTGTGTGTGTGTGTGTGTGTCCCTCCCCCGCGCCGCCAAACAACACACGAGGCCCCCGCAATGCCTATGAGCATCACGTACGAAATGGCGGCGGTCGTAAAAGCCTATACGACTGGAGATTTGGTTTGTGGAGCAACACATTACGATGAAATATTTTCCCGAATTCGAGGGCCGGGAAAGTTCTGTTGTAGATACCGGAGACCCGACGTCACACACGGGTTTGACAAGGTGAGGTGAGCCTACCGTGGGGAGTCGCAAATCTGCAGTGGGTAAGGGGGGGTAGCCTCTATGGAGCAAGGTGTCGCAAGAGGTCATCAACCAAAATTTGACTTTTCTTTGCAATACCTTTGTTCTCTATTAATTAATAGCTTTGTACATCCGATCGCCGAAGCAAAAGTGTTGAGGCTGTGGTGCCCGACTTGTTGAGCATTGTTGCGTTGTACTTTTAATCCAATTCGATCGTTTGTTAAAAATTCCAAGAAGGAGAAAAATATATTTTAATTCCTCCATTTTTTTGAATTCCAAATTTATTTTTGAAAATTATAAACGGTTGACAATGAGGTCTTATGAGCCTCTACAATTGAGTTCTACAGGTAAGTACCTGGACAGGGTTTGGAACTTCAAATAGGTATGTGCTCTTCCATGATGGAACCAATCCTCAATGCTTCTCCAATGCAACGTCCGATAAAAGTCTTTTTTGAAATCTCATTTTTCTAAACATCTAAGATTCGTGACTTACCACTTCAATCGCTTTGTTTTAGAATTGTGCATTGTTTTTCCATGCATTTATTTATGCCATGTTCTTATAACCTTGTATAAATAGTATTTTTTTAAAAGGGGGGTATACCCCGTCACTCCCAATCAATAGCGGAAAGGGAGGACTCCGACCACTCTCAAGCCTGGCACCCTCAAATAGAACAATTTAAAATATTACAGAAGTTGCATAATTTGCATGCTACCTGTATTCGGTACATTACAAATAAATTTAGAAGAACATTTGTTTTCACCGTTCCTGCATTCGTGCCACATGGCACTTCTACCGAAGCACCACCTACAGACTACAGTGTCGTTTAAAATTCCGTGAGAGGAAATTATTTTTAAGGTTGTCAAATCAGTAATTATTCGCTGATATGACATTGGTGCATAATCCCAATCTCAATTTTTCAGAATTACAAGCCTGCCCTTCTTGATGGCAACCCAGTTTTTGAAGGAGACGGGGAGGACTTTTCACATTCACGAAATAGCAACATTTTCAGTCCACATATTCAGTGAACGTGTGAATGGGAATGGCCGCGTTAAATATTCCCTACGTGGATCATTTTTCTGAAGAAAAAAAAAACAAAAACTGCGTGTAGCGGTACAACTTTTGGCCGGTTGCATATTTATTGCCGAGTTGGCACAAGTAGTGACTGTGTATTGCCTTCGCATTTATGTGCGCACATAAACATCTTTGAGACGCGCATGTATCGTACACAAAATACATGCTCATATATATAAAATACATACACGGTGTATGGCGCCATCAAAAGATTTGCGTTCACAATACATTTGATTGCTGCTGCTGCCTCCGTACTACTGCATGTACATTGTATACCTGTGGACCGTACAATTTTTATGTATTTTTATGGCAGGCGATGAACAAACGCTCGCAATAAAGCAACACACGATGGAATTTGTCAAATCCAAACTCTGCCCATAAAGGCTGATGGATTTTTGGCGACGGGCGCGTCTTGATACGTAAACGCAGACGAGATCAACTTTATCTAACGGACTTGCTTTTTAAAAAAAAATCAGTCCAAATACAGGTTTTTCTTTTTTAATACAGCATTTTATCAACGCTTCTTGGAATCGTAAAATTTATTTTATTTTTGCGTAACTACCATACAGAGTAATTGGTGTGAGTTAATTTTTAAAGATGCTGTTGAGCGCCATCAATTCTGATAATTACGCAGGTGGCTTTGGCTTCGTAATTAGAAAAGTTTATTTATTCATGCGTAAAGATACGGACGGTAATTCTGTGTAGAAGGTCTGGAGTTGGAGTCCTTCCTGTTCGGTATTATTTTTAGGAACGTGTAACAATAAGAATGCCTTCACCAATAACGCAAGGGAATTATCGATTATGGGATCCTTATTATGTGGATGGTGTTGGGTAACTCTAAGGGGCGAAAATCATCGACCAACAGCCCATAAATTCCAAGAGAGGTGCGAATCGACCATTATTTTTGCGCATATGGCAGATGCATGTGGGGGGAAAAAACAAAAAATGATTTAAAAGATGTCATTTTGAAACGTCCGTCCTTGTCTGGATTTCAACCAAAGAACTTAGACTAAAATACCGGAACTGCTGATTTTTTAACTAACTCGGGTTGATATCGAGTGAATTTCAATTCACTGACAATTTTAATTTTAATCGTTGTGTAATTGATTTAAAGGAAATCAAAGCGCACAACGCAATAGTGCATTTCCGGTTGTCAAAGTCGCGCAGATAAATCGAAGATAAGCCGCACGGCTTACCTTCCGAAAAATGTCCCTGCTTGTCTGAAGATCCGCAATTTACGGCCGAGCGGTTCATGTTGTTTTTAAGCATTTGCCATCATTGTGTACAGAGAATAATTTATATATATAGGTCTACATTATATACGTAGCATGACTTCGATATAGCCTCCTGGAAAATTGCAAGCAACGACTGAGCGATGTCATTGTAGCGGTTAATAATCCACTGCGACCATTCCTCCTCCTCCTCCTCCTCTATCCGCCCCCACCCACCTCTTCAATGTCCAACCTTTATTACCACTTCAAATTCAGCGACAGACATCTAATGTCACACGTAAATAATCGTGTATATACAGTATAAACTGTTCCGTAATGGCCAATAGGATGACCTCCGCTCAGAAAAATGGCCGGAAAACGACAGCCCTCTCCTGGAAATTTCGATGAATGATATACGGCTCACGTTGTATACTGAAGATGTATCCACCGAAGACCATCACATCGCACTTGAGGATTTGGCAAGAGATTTTTTTTAGAGCTCTTGTCTGCAAAAACGCACTTGTTACGCAATGTGACGTCGGTTGGTCGTTACACTGAACGCGACGTGAGCGTCATCAGTTGATTACAGGACTTTCAAGAATCACCAACTTTGATCTTCATTTACGTGTTTTCAAAAGGGCTGTTTGCTGACAATTAAAATATATGTTTCAATTGGTGGTGCAATTTTATTTCTGAATTTTTATCAAAATTCATTAAAGGTGGACTGTTCTGGAGTGGTCCCTGGAGGATAAACGCATCCGAGGAATGGTGTGTGCGGAGGAATTGGGGATGGTGGATATAAGAAGGGGATGGTTGTGGACGCGGGGGCAAAAATATTGGATATTTTGCTCGTATGAAAGGATGTCGTGGCATGGCCGTTGCCGCCTGTATAGAGCCGCGACCACTAACTTTACTGCAGCGGCAATAAAAACGTCATAAAATATATTTTTTTCCGCTTTAGAAGTTCAATTTACGACGTCACATTTTTCGGAGGAAATAAAAACGGCTCAAGCTATTGGACAATGTCGCGAAGGTTTTTGTGATAAGACCTCTCGTACGATAAATCAATCCGAAATTTATGTGCGTGACATCCATTTTGCCACTCACATAAAATATTGCTAGGTATAGAGAGTGTCGGGGACAATTTTTGACCTTGGAGGGCGCCGGATAGTGCTAACCGTTATATTAGTAACGCCCCCTACAGGTTCAAAATGTAACCCAAAACAATCGTCACCTTTAAGATTTTGATGACCAGATCAAACCTAAAAGTCTTGTGATCGGCGAGAAATTGTCCAACGTCACTCTGATGACAAAAGATGAGCCACCCAATGATCAATTTGACAAGTCCAGTCTAGTAGTGCATTGGCCGACAGAGGGCAGAACACTCTACAATGTGATTAGTCCATAGCCCCGCGTCAGTGTATAGACCGTAGCTTACGGAATAGAGTTTAGGAGAGGAGAGATGGAGAGTAGTAGAACATTACAGTGCGATGACTGCAGAAATCTCATTTGTTGTGCGTGTCCGTAAGTCATCGTACAGGGTGAGTCAGTAATGTAGAATATAATGTCAAGGATATTGGAGATGGTCCGCAGATACATAGTACTTGTAATTAACTTTCAAATTTCGCTTCCAACAGTTCAACTACAAACTAAGCGCTGATTAAGAATACAAACATAATGCTATTCATCTCGCTCAGCAAACAAAAACTTTCAACTACTGTTCAATTGCAAGTTTTTTTAGCACCTTGTATTTCAGTCCGATAGATTACAGTATCGGTGCAGCATACATAGTTTTAGCCACATGTTGTGATAAAGTTTGGTTTCTTATGACTTACAAGATTTTTTTTTCTCCAGTCGGATGCGTATTTCTTAAGTTTAAATTGGCAATAAACTCTGTAGTTTATGTTTTCAAATGCTGCTAGAGTCTGGCGTTTTTCTTGTAATTGCATTTTAAATTACAACCTTCCAAAAACACCTCCAGTTGTAAATATGGTGTCCGTTAACTTTAAATTCGTACATTAAGACAAACTCTTAAATGAATAATACTCTCAAAAAAATTAAATATATAGGCTTTTGCGTTTAAAGCGATTCTTTTGACGTAGAACTACGTCTTTCACTGCACCAGATAGGGTTGATAAAGTTGGGGCAATTTTGAGATGCCTTTGTTTTGCTCTCAGCTTACACTGTCGGCACATTAGAGAAGCGAACAATTAGTTTACGCAATAACATTCTCCACGATTTTTTCTCTTAAATGACAGAGTATCTTGATTTAAAATAATGCAGTTGCAGGTGGGTGATAATTAATTAAACATGTTTCTTATCTGATTCATTTGAATATCATTAATTTATTTTGAGAAATTAATTTTACGCAAAAAAATTAATATTTTAAAAGAAAGCAATTGTCTTCTGCATTTTTGGCGTATATACAGAGCACAAAGTCAGCAAACGTGAGTGTATGTAAAATATTGTATTGAATTTGGTTGGCTCACTGACCTTGGAATAAGGTGATAAGGTAATGAGAAAGCTAGAATATATTTTTAATTAAAATTTGTTTTCGTATTTGGCATATTGTTGGCAGTGTCTTTTAAGGCATGTTCTGGGCTTGGTGCAGCTAATGAGTGCTTAGGAATAAGGAATTGAACTAAGTATAAAGTTTCGGAGAACCTAGTTATGTTCTCCTAGCGCGATAGCCGATTTTAGAGCGATTGAAATATTGTTTATGCTTGGACATAAAAATAAAGTTTAATTCAAGTTTAATGATAAAGCGGGTTTTATTTTAAGAGAAAGTTTTTCGGAACCTTGGTGTCACAACGTCAGCAGTGCCACACATGTTTTTGGGACTGGAGCTTGAACAAGACTGGCGTTGTCCAACCTGTCACGATGACGGATAGCGCTCATTACGCTCTATTCCAGTATATATATATATATATGAGTGCTCTGCCTTCATTTCAATAATAATGGGTTTGATGTGGTGGCATTGTGTCGATGAACGATGATGACCTCCCCCACCGCCATCACCTTCCCTTCCCCGGCCGCCTCAATTCATGTTTACCTGCGAAGGGCGCAGAGCCAAAGCAACTGTGACATTCATCATAAACGATTTTTCACACAATCCCCATTGTGGGTAACGATCAAAACAGCTGACGTTACATGGAAACGTCAATTGATTCCGCCATCAATCTAACCGAACACTAAAAATAGGAACAACGGCAGCGCAGCCGCGACGTGGCGAGCGGCAACGCTATTCAAGCCCAGACCCCATAAATTATTTCGTTGGGCCAGTCCATCCAAAATTTTGTAATAAATGTGAGGGTTGAGCTCAAGGCGAGACTTTTTCCAGAATTGTATTGGTCTCGACACGACTGATGACCCGAGATCGAATTATCCTTTTTCGTTTCAAGACGAGAGCGAAACAGGGTCGTTTTGTCATATGTAATAAAATCAATTTTAAATGCAAATCCACAGAATGGAACGTTTGTGAGTGTTCTCGCTTTTCAGTTGCTAGAAGCAAATAGTCTTCCTTTGCTTCCTTTTCTCTAATTTTTATTTTCTGATCTTAATTCAGCAACAAAAATCAGAACTTCAACGAATCTGTACATGTAAAAATCCATTGCATCTAACAATTTCTTTAGAAATGATTTCATGGACACCAAATGATGAATTAAATTTTTGTTTCGAAAGGTTCTATGTTTAAAGTGACTATTTTTAAGTTTTAACAGAATTTTTAAATGTCATCAAAAAATGATGTACCAATTTCAAATGAATTATGCCAAAATTGTTAAAATGGAATGCTCACGGTTAGCTATTCCTTCAACACAGCAGTTGAAATTCGAAATGATATCGTCTTAGATTCTGTAAACCAATATTAGCCTTCTCTCAATCCCGCCAGAGAGTCTCCCACCCTGTAAATTTTATCATTTTCTTTTCTTCCATCAATCTGCAAATTTTACTAGTGACTTTCGTGTAATCGCAGATTAGAAGTTTTTAAACAATTCAATTAGTATGAAATCGATTTCAATTAATTCAATTAGTATGAAGTCGATTTCAATTAATTCAATTAGTATGAAATCGATGAATCGAGAGATTTTTGAAGATTCTCGATTGGTCTCGATCTTGGCATGATAACAAAATTTCAGGTGAAGTCTCGTTTTTAGCGAGCCGAGACAATAAATTCTCGTCTTGTGTGACACTTTTCAACAGTAAATCTCAAAATGCCAAAGACCAATTCGAATTCGGTGCGTGAGGTGGAACAAGTCCAAATTCTCTAAATTCCCTCCACTAATCATCAACTAATGTATATACCTGTGATGCCAATTTTTTGCGAGTAGAATCGACACTGTCTGTCTGCATCAGCACGGCCAGCCGAAGTAATTAAAAGCCAAAATTGCACAGTCAGCCAAACCGCAGCCCTCTCTGTGCATGCCGCCGTGAGCGCACAATGGGCAATGAGCAAGTATAAATCTTGTCCAGTGTTGGTCGTAAATTGCCGTCAAATATAGATTCGAGAGATCGGCACGCATAAAAAGACGCATCATTCATCATTCTAGACGGACAATGAGAGCCAGCGAGCGAGAGGGAGGGAAACCAACGAGTGCAAAATAGACGTCATTGGATTCTTCGCTCATTCCGCTGCACCCTGGGCAAGAAACGATAAGAGCGCCGGTCTCTTCATCATCCTCAGGCACCTTACCTGGAGGTGGAATCATTAGCCAGTGATCTCTTTCAGGCATTGATTTTGTTTCCCGTGATACGGGATCACCACCTGGCTTTCTTGTCGGACTGAGTCATTGTACTAGGGCGTTTACTGAGTTAATCGCTAGGTACCACTCTAGCTAAACAGCTGGACACCCTACTCTAATTATTTGAATTTTTTGTTTCAGTATAATTGTGTCAATATAAAGTAAAAGATTCCTTCCTCACAATTGCTTAGAAATGTTGTCCTATGAGAGTCAACTGAATTAAACAGCTGGACACGATTATTTGAATTATTTTGTTTCAGGTGACTGATTCAGTTGAGTCTTATAGGACAACATTTCTAAGCAATTGTGAGGAAGTAATATTTTACTTTATATTGAACGTAGGGTTTTGCATTCATTTTTTCTAATATATAGATATCGAATTGTGTCGGTTATTTTGGTCATACTTTCGCAGTAACCGTTTGAACAAAGATTGATGACTGCAGACATCCGCGATGTCCATTTCCGGTAGAAAAATTGTATCTCATAAATCGCTCGAAATAAAGAAAAATTGTTGATCATACGGCAATCCTACATACATGTTTGTGTAGAAACCATAAGATAGAAACACCAAGCAATTCTGGCTTCGGCTCAGATCTTCAAAAAAATCAGTACCCTGGTCCCCTGTCCATGGCGCACCACCTTGCGATGGCGTTGACTGGCGTGGCCGGCTGTATGCGGGCGGCCCCCGGTACACCAGATGCATTCACACGTCAGTGCACAGACATGGACTCTTTTTAATTTGACAAATCTCCTTTATGAGCTACCCCCACACCCCCCGCAGCCCAGCCAAACTCCATACACACGAGGAGAGGCAAACAATTCATTACTTGTCACACCGTCTGATGGGTGTGTAGATGCTCGTCGACGCGCCACCGTCGTGGCAACATAGGGGTTGCTGCAATCGAGTGGCGAACACGCGTATCGAATCAGAAAGGCACATGGTTCCATCCGACGGACTCCCCCCAACTCTTATTCGCATAATAGATACCGCTAATGAAAGCTCCATTAATGCTTTCTCCACTTTGACAGGTAAACTAGAACATCTATAACTTTTTTTTCTTCTCCCGCCCTCTCTGTCTCTCGCTTTTCCGTTCCTCCATTTTATGTACACACTGTATATATGTGGCTCGAAATAAAAGCGCAGAAGCGACAAATGGCAAATTCTTTTCGAGTATAATGCGATAGAGAAAGCGTTGTGGCGAAGAAATTCGGCATCACTCAATCGAATCTGTTCATTGCCATGAACGAATTGCGGGCATGCATGCATGAGTCGGGTGCGGATTGGGTGGGGGGTGGGGGTGGCATTATCAAATAAATCTTTTTCTCTGTGTAACAACGCCTGGTTTTTTTTCTAATGCGTTGATGGAATGGTTGAGAAAGCGGCGTTCCAATGATGGATGATTTGCGTCGAATTTTTGGAAGAGATTCTGGATTTTTCTTTGGTGCAATGCGAGTCCTGATTGGGTTAAGCGAGTCATCCGTGGTTTTATCAGTTAAAGGCGATCATTATGTGCCCGAAGGAGTCAAAAGTGAGGGCGTAATCGGACTTCAAATAATATTTGAGAATGGCAGTGTTGAGGTCATTTGAAATTCTGTATATTCTTTGGACAGTTTGTTCAGAGCAGTGTTTGAAATTATTATTTTCTGAAATTGCTGAATAATTTTGGTAGTTCGTGTTGCAAAATCACTTACTTTCATTCATTCATAACATATTTTTTTTTACCTGTGAATTGCATTTTAATTTTCCTTTATTCAATTCTATATAACGTTAGTCTGGTTGGTTTTGGGCTTTTCAAAGAATTATCATTGGGTTTTTCATTAGCTATATGATCATGATTTTGTCTACATAATCTCTCCGCTTCCCAGACCTAAGTAATACAACTACTTTTCTAAAGTTCTTTGGGAAAATGAAAATTGTATCTGCACTTGCATATTTGAGCACATATTTTGAAGTAATGGACAACACATCTGTCCTTCGTCATTCAGTAGTCCACAGAAACGATTATATGAATCTGGTGGCTTCTTACTGAGGAAAAAAGGTAGTGTCCGTTACAACCCCAGAATCGACTTTCAATGTCTTTTTCATTGATAGACATTCATCAAACTAACTTTACTTTAACTGTGTGGTATCAATTGCTTTGATAATATGTGATTAGGTACATATGGTTTGCCTCTGTCGCTTATATTTGTGAGTCGTTGACTGACTGTTTCTTATCATCTCAACCTCAACTCAGTTAGAGTTCTAACCAGCAGACGAACCACAATGTGAAGCGTTCCCACAAGTCAACTACATACGAATCACAAATGGTAAAATGGGGACATGGACATGAGATATCCGTCCGTGCTGTTGATTTATTTCAGCTCACACTAGCTAAAACTAACCCTGTCTGATTCGTTCAACCACAACGGTCCACCCTCTTCCCCCAGATGCTCTTAGGGTGTTATGACGTCAGTACTTTGCTTTTAGTGCGGGACTGACGCGGTGCTTAATCGAGCGGAGAACGTTGCGGAGGGGGTGCAAATTTCAGTTAGAAATAACGATTTATTTCCTATTCATGACAATCCAAATTGATAAGGCTTACCACGTGTCCATGTGACAATAAAATGTAAATTATTCTTCTCGATCTACTGCCGAACACTATCGATTGCCCCGTTAGTCCCCTCGCAGGCTTGTCACAATAGGAAGCATCATCAGCAGATGTGCTCTCTATGCCCCGATCTTCCATTCGTTCTAACGCATGGTTTATCTCCTGGCCAGCAACAATGCACTTAACACAATATGAACAAATGAGAAATCGCGCCATTACAACACTCCAAAATTGGGAATCTTAAATCGGGATGACGTATGTTACTGGGACTAACCGACTTGAACGCTGAAAACTTGTTCATTTTTTAACTCTTTTAATTTGTTAGAATGGCCACGAATAGAAATGTCCTTTTCAGACGGTGATTTTGACCTTCACACCATAACTTCATAATTAGTTATATTAAAATATATATTCTTGCTGTTCCATTAGATTAATCGACGGCGAATTTAAAATGGCGGCGTCAAAAAAAAACTGGGAAACCCCATATTGCGTCAGTCTGTTAGAACGATATTTACGACGTGGTTGCATCAATTCGCCCATTTCACTTAAGAATGACGTCACCACGTCGTAAAATGTGCCAATCGACAACCGTATAATTTCAGTCGGCATCATTTCAAATTATGAGCGCCATTGTACGTGTTGATAGGTAGGCTAGATCGCCAAGGGATAATTACAATTTGATTAATAATGTAATTACTCATACATTTGGCAAACAGAAGTATAACTAATCTGCAATTAACATTAAGCACCAGCTACTGTGAAAGGGCGAACCATTCTTGGTCAAACCCCAGATTACTTGGTTCCTGTTCATGGGAGCAGAATTCGATCGGTCCGCTTCACGGGATCTCATTTATTAGAAAAAATTATTGCTTCCTTCTTTGCTAGGCTAGTTTTACTTTGACCTTCACTATAACCATCGTCTGACCTTCATACGGCCTTCTTTTGCTTGTTTGTCATGAAAAACAAACTCGTTAAAACTCCTTCTTGGTCTGTATAGAGCCGCACCAGAGGTTAAGTCCACCTATTTTCCGCAGGTAAGGGCGGCTTCGCTTTTTACCTATCGCTGTTCGGAGCAAGAGACAGTGTGACCAAACAATGGCAATGATTAATCGTTAATAATTATCAGACGTAATTAAAATAATAATGGTTAGACGATGCTGATGGCTGCATAAAATTAATTGACTCAGGTAAGATATTTTTATTACTTCTTTTGAGCGTGTAAAAAATCTTAATTATACGGTTAGCAATACGGATAGTAATTCGTTGACAGAAAGTCTGGCTTCACCATTGTGGTCAAGAAACCTCAATGTTGACAGGCCTGTTCTCGGAGCTATGTTCTCGGAAGCGCGATATTCAGAAATATTTATTGCTCGGCTGAGAGTTACTGCTCGTGTTATCTCAAAAGATAATCATCGGCATATAATTGTTGAAATGTTCAAAACAATTTATAACGCCCTTTTAAAATATTTACTGTCATTAATTATTTTTCGTGGATAATCTGATACATTGTCGTATGAATTTAAGCGATAACTAAATGTAAAGGAACTTTCCTCTGGCGGCGCCAAGTGTGTGACTTTACGAACTCAAAATATATAAATTGATTGATGGACTGCAATCGAGTGGGGCGACACGGTCGTTGATAAACAAAGTTTACTTCCGACATTCACTTATTACAGTTTTTTGACGCAACCTACAGAAATTGAAAATTTGCGAAACACAAAGATAAAAGATTGAACTTACTTAAAACTTTCGTCATGACCCAATAAATTTAAATAACAAAAAATTTGCTACCAAGTTTCTGGCTTGCAAACGACGATCTCGATCTTGACGACCTTGTTGTCGAGCCTCGATTGCAGTCCAGTAATCACTTTATTTTTTTTGTTATTACTACCCTCAGCTTCTACCCTTACTATTCCGAATTTACGAACTCAGTTTCAGAAATAGATTTTTTTTCAACTTAAACATGTATTGCAACAATATTCACATGCTCTTTTATGTTTTTCCATCAAAAGTTGCCCGCAATACACAGTAAAAATACATACGAAGGCATTAATAAATGGTGTTTGTACCTGCTGTGAATTACACCATAAATTTCTGGAACAATTTTATTTTTAAATATTATACGGCTTTATGGCTGAAAACAACTATTTTCATGAAATGGGGAGCTGATTTTCAATGATTTATTGGGATCTGTTTATGAGAGCTCCTGAACTGCCGAGATTTACATACTGTACGTGTACAGTATTTCTACAAGTATATGATAACTTAACTTCCTGGTCATCACTATTAATGGGGATTCACGATGACGTTTATGAGACAGTGGCTCTAACAAATGAGCCAAAAGTTGCCTGTGGCCCCGGGGGCGTCAAGCAAGGACAGTATAATTCTCAAACTTACCTATATATTTTATTTTTTGTAGCATGTTTGTCTAAAGTTTTCCCAAATATGTATTGCGCTTAAAATGTAAACACAAACAGAGGAAACTGCAGAGTAATTCCGACAGGCGTTAACAATTTGCAACAAGTGGTCAGATTAAATCTCTGCGTACATTTCGGATGTGCATTTTGATTAATTAAAGTAATTTGCATATCTAATTATGATGTAGCGAAATTTCTTGACAATTCAGTGCTGCATTATTTGCAATATTCCTAAATATATGTAATATGAAATCAATGGTACATGTTTCCAAACTTGACCAATTGTGCAATTTCAACAAAGCCATAAACAAAATTAAATAAAAATAAAAATGAATACAACAAATGCCCTTTCAAAACGTTATTTTATCCGGAGGCATGCATTTGCTTTTAAATGGCTAATAAAAATATAAATCACTTTGAAGCTCGAAAAATAATAATCTCTTCACAAATTAATGTTCTCGTCTAGTGAATTTTAATGTAAAATTGTTTCAGCGTTAAGACGTTGGCGCCATTTCTTTGCGTCTGGCCTACAGTGCTCAAAAACAGTTTAAACAAGTGGTAGGTAGGTAGTCCTGTGCCTAGGACGGCACGGCCTCTGCACGTGGTGTTTAAGGCGGTTAATGGGCACCCTGTACCGGCCATAATCCACTGATTTATGTCCGCACGTAGACAATGCCCTGACAGGAGGGGGGACACGGAGGAGTGGTTTGGGTTGCCGTGGCGCGGCGCGGCACTGGCGCCCCCACCAAAAATAATTACAAATTAAAATGCAGGCTGACATGCGAGCCACCCATCGAGCCGTCATAAATTCGGGGCTTCCTCATCATGACATGACAGGTGGTAATTAAGCGAGCCCCTTCCCGATGCCACCTCTGACCCGCGCCATCCATCAGCGGACGGCCTGGGGGCAGTACAATTTTTGAACCCTGACACACATAGACAGTGTGTGCCTGGTGGTGGTGGTGTTGGTGGTGGCGTCGGTGGGGGCAGACCACGCTTACATAAACGTGTTGTGAGCGCATCCCCCCTTCGTTTTAATGCGTTTCAAGCTTTTTGAAAGAGGGCTGGGCTCCCGCGCCATGCCCGCCCTCCTACGTCACGAGTGCAAACCCACACAGAATTGGATTGCAGTCATTTCAGATTTACTGCTGTTTCGTCTTCGTCAAACCAGTGGTTAAACTGTAATGAAAAACACATAGTATTGGAGAATGATTATCGGAACTATAACGTGAGCGTTCCCATGTGTTTGAAAAATAAGTCCAAAATTCG